>JAAAKG020127430.1:0-14828 GCA_010014905.2 Druon quercuslanigerum
TCTCCCGACCGGGAGGGGGGGGGGGGGATAGTATATAAAATGATTTCATCAGCTTATTCCTACGAAAATTGCCAAATCGCTAAAAAAACGTAAAATTGACTATTTTTGAACGCTGGAAACATCACTATAATTTTTTTGCTTGGAAAAACAAAATTACACTATGTTTTTTTCATTAAAGAAAAAAAAATTTCAGATTCTATTTTCAAAAAATTCTAAATTGAGCAAAACATTCTTTTTACAATTTATAATTTTTTATTATTATTCACTAGAAAAAACTGTTCATCAAAAAAATTTGCCATAATTTTCGAAGCGATTGGAAAATTTTTCGGAAGTTTCGAAAAGTTGAATTTTCAAATCAAAAAAGGGAACAGAATATATTAACTGACTTGAACTTTTTTTTTTACTTTTTTCGGATGCCAACCCACAAAAATTTTTTGCTCAGCTCAAGTGATTCGACTAATTTGATCATTTTCACTCCACATAAATATGAAAATATTAAAATAGATTAATACAATATTAATATGTATTACTTATGTTATTAAACTTCTTATTAACTTTGAACTTCGTAAATTATATATTAATATGTAAATACAAACATTCATACATGAAGCTGCATTTTTGTGGCCATAAAGATAATCTCTTTCCTTGAAAAATTATCATGGAATAGTATTTGAGGGAAACGATTGTTACAAACTACTTAAATAGGCTGATATGTTGTATGATAAGGATATTTATAAAAAAGTTGGTCGCCTTCTCTTGCTGCCTAAAATAAACACATTTAAAGCGATGGAAAAAGTAGTGTCGATTTACTTTTCCCTGAATTTTTCTGTGAAGAAAGTATGAAAAGATTTAGATACAAATTTAAAGGAGTTTGAAAAAATGTAGGAAGCTACTATTATTATTATTATTATTACACCATTAAGCCGTTTCCCTTTCGGGGTAGGCGTGACTCGAGTCTTCAAAAACATTAAAAATTCACGTAATTCCACAGCATATCAAAGATTCTTTTCTTTTTTTTATAAATTTTAACTGTGTATTTACTCAGAATAAGCAGGTGAATCTATACACCGACAATTTTTAGTTTATTGGAATAAACTTAAAGTAAATAAGATAAATCATTCTTCATAATCATCAAGATTCAAGAAAGCTGCAGTTTCATTTTCATTCTCGAATTTGTAAATACAGTTGTTCGCTTATATAAATACTTTATCAACAACTTTTACAATAAAAAAAAATTAATTTACAAGATTCAATTAATATTTTTTTCGAACAACTAATGTTTAAAAGTTAAGGAGGGTTTAAAGATGTAAATATTAAATAATTAAATTAAATTTTATAATATGATTAAATGTTAATATATTTAAATGTGTGATATCTCTTTCGGTAAGCCAGATACGAATAAATTGCTTGGACTAAATATTGTGCAGGGCAATAGGGGCCACCTGACTGTACCCAAAACCGTGACCTTACGGTCAATTTTCAACATCATTTGAAGGTCAAAGTCATTTTTAAATAGAAAAATTTGACATCTGAAAAGATAGTTTTTAATTTATTAGAGCGGCATTCAGAAGGTAAATATTAAATTTTGAAAAATCGTCAAGGAACTGTTTTCTTTCAACTTTTGAGGATTTATGGGAGAAGAAATCTTTGAGTAGACTTGGGAACCAACAATCTTTACTAGATTGACCTTGAGGCAAGGGGGCTCACGGTAAAAGAGCACCCTAAACATTTGTTTCCACATAAATCCTCAAATTTTCAAAGAAAACAGCTTCAGGACGATTTTTCAACATTTGACATCTTCAGAAGGCCATATAAAAAATTGACTTTGACCTTCAAAGGACCGTGGAAATTTACCTTAGGCTCACAGTTATTAGTACAGTACGATAGCTCCCATTCTCCTCAAAAACTTTTGTGCAAACAATTTTTTAGTATCTGGCTTACCAACATCGATATTTGCGTGCCTTAGTTGAAATGGTCGGGTGGGTCATTTTAATTGTCAGTTACGGGTGGTATATTTATAGTAATTATGAAATTGATTTTATTTTGTATATTTATTCTTTTTTTATTTTCTAAGCACAAAGACATTTTTATATATGTAAAGTAGAACGGAAAATATGTTAGTATAAAATGTTAAGTTTTTGTAAATTAAATTTTTTTAAATTCTCTAAAAATCTAAATTAGAACATGAAAATCTAAACTCAAGTGATTTTGCTTTTTTATTATACTTAGAATGAACCTACAGTTATATTCACACTTTGTTTTTGATGTGGATAATCGGATCATTTTTATGCGGAATTTTGTGATGAATAAAAAACCCGAAATCTGTATAAAAGTGTTGCATATGATTTTGATATAATTTCAGGATCAAAATGATCACCTGACATTTACTGTGATGCTGAAAGATAAATCATTTTCAAAATGCTTTTTTTTTTTTAATAATGGCAGAAATAATAAAAATTTGTGTAGAATTTGTTCAACTCGATAAATAACATGTTTTCAATAGAAATAACTTTATCGTCGTCAGCATGATTATTTTGTTTATTGTCACGCACTTTACATTCTTCATTCGAATGGTTTAATTTCACTCTATTATCACCCATATCGAGTGCCCTAAATAAATTCCCATGGGACCACGTCAGGTTTTCTAGGTTAATATATTTTTCATATGACTATGATAACGCACTTTTGTCAGCTGAAGTAGTAAATATTTGTTGCTTGTAAAATGAAGTGTTCATTGGCACATTTCACCGTCTTCGAGAATAACAGTAGAGGAAATTTTTGTAAAGCAAGAACACTGAAGAAATATTCAGTTATTTCGATTATACGGTTGAAAAACTGGTTAATTAGAACGTCTTTTAGCATTAACAACCATGCGATTTATCATTTTTTTCTACCTCTGCTACATGTATATAACATGTATATAATGTATATAAGATTGTCCGTCATGATGTGTGCCGAAAAATTCTGGCTATTTATACCGAAACTGCGGTACAAATAGTCCCTTTTCCAGGTCTCGATATTATAAACAAAAAAATTCGACTATTCGTACCAAAATTTCGGTACATGAAGTCCCGTCCTATGCGTTTTTAAAAATTTTCGATCAGAGAGCTCCACGAATCTCTTTAAACCAATGTTCTGCCGTTATAACTAAAAAAGGCCCACGGAGGGCACAGGGACAAAATATTAATTTCTTATTACTCTTCCTAACATTAATAAGGACCTATTTAGGGCTTACTTTCGATGCACCTATGGATTTTACTACTTAGACCTTTTTATAAAATACACAACGGTGCTACCAGCTTTGCTTCAATCCAGCAGCACCACTCAAATAATCGGTCAAAAAATGATTATATTAAATTCCCCTTTTCACAGTAATTTCCGGGTCATTTATGGTTCTAGGAATCCCTTTAAACTAATGACCGACCTTCAAAATTGGAAAAGGTCACTAAGGGCAAAATACCAGGCAATCAGTTTTTGTTTTTCTTAAACTATCGATTTGCTCATTGCAAAAAAATGTTTCTTTTAATTTTAAGCGTCCGACGCGAGGACCCTTTCCACGAACTCTGCTATAAAGCAATGTCTACACGGAGAAAACTGTGTAGTTGTAAGATCCATTATTAGGGTTGTCACAACCACAACAAATAGTAAAACCACAATAAATGTTGTCACAACTGTGCCTTCTGGTTGCCATTACCACACTACATTGAGAAACCTGGTGCTGGAAAAATTACTAAATTAGGCTACAATCGAGGGACCAAGGCGATAATTCATTTATATTAATACAGTAGTCGTAAGCTATACTATTTTTATATGAAATTTTCCTATTGATAGTGCGAAGTCTTAGAATTTTTTATAGTAAAATCCTAGATAGGATACATTAGTAGAGACGTAATTAAATTATACCAAAGAGTAAAAGTAATAAGTACCTAAAATGACATAAAAGACTAAATTTGTAAGAGGAATTTCTGTTGTCTGTAGGAATATGAATTTTACTATGACACTCTCTATTTTTAGTACTATGAAGTAAGACAAATTCGGAAGATCGCTCTCGAATATTAGCAAGTGAATTAGTAGGCGAGCCGAGCGTTGGACCGAGTGCAGCCGAGCGTAAACAATATCAGCCGACATAAAATCACTCAATTTGATTTGATGCGAAAGATCCTTTTTGCAATAAATGTTCCACAACAAGCAAAAAATTATTTTTAAAACTCGATATTAGGATATTTGATTACGTTAAGATATGGTGCTGAGAATTTGAAAAATGACATCACTGTGAAGAACTAATGAATAATTTAATGGAAATCAATTTGAGTGATAGCATTTACTTCATAAGGACGATAAATTTCTGGACCGTGTTCGATTTCCACCCGCTTTATTGTAAACACATTTTTTTGTTTCAACTTGTAATATTATATTCCTGTATGTATATAATAATATATAAACTATATATAATCATGTTTACTGTACAATTGCAATTTAAATAAATATAATAGTGCGGAACAGTTCGATATCCCATAATAACTCTGCATTTACGTCGTATGCTTGTGTAAAGGATACGTGTCTTGTAACCTTCAACGCGACGTAGCACATTTTAGGTTTTTTTTCGTCTGCTAATCTGACTGCACCAATTTTTACCATGTCGCTTACTAAATTCGTGCGACGGTCTCTTTCGACATTACTATAGTACTTTGTAAATATTGCAATCTTCTGCAGATATTAATGAAAGGAATTGCTTGCTCGTTCACTACCGAAGTTTGTAAATACGTCACACCTTTTTTCAAATAAATGTAATACTTCTAAATTTTATGCCAATGAATTTTGTAGTTCGAAAGGTTGTTACTAGTGACTAGTCGAAGTAGTAAACATTACAAAAGTTCCGCTATGTCCCTCCATTGCAAACTAAAAATAGTAAAATCTAGTCTGATTTTTAGCAAATATTGCAGCAAAAGGTTTTTCCGTGTAAGTTGTTGCCGCAGATACACCCTTTAATTGTTAAAACCCTACTATGTGGTTTCCGCATGCATAGATTGTGGTTATCACTACCGCTTAACTAAAGTTCTTTCTACTAACGTGCGGTTCTTACAACTGCACAGTAAAAGATGTTTTGACTAGGCTGTGGTTCAAGAAAAAATTCTCAGCATTAATGGTGCATAAGTTTTTATTTAAATTTGCATGATACATATTGTACAAAGTTTAAAAATTTGGCTTAAAATACATCAACTTAAATATAATAAACTCATTATGGTACAACTCAAACAAAATGAAAAAACACTAAAATTAAAAGCATCATACACTTGTGATATATAAAATATTTCGAATTATACAAATGCATCAATTTTTAAATTTTGTGTTTCACCGTCGCGAATAAGGAACCACTTCCCGTTTTATAAAGGATGACAGGAAATGGGGTGACAAGATCTGTCAACAACACGCAAGGCACACAAAGGCGACTCCAAAAGAATTGGTTCCTGTCAATTATCAAATAACTGGAGTGTATTGCACATTTCTTCTTGATCCTCCATTGTCCAGATAATTTGAATATTCTAATATATCAATACTTCAGCACTTTCACTCACTTTTCTCCTACATTCGATGCACACAAGAAACAATCTGATGGCGTCGGGGGCTTGATGAGTCACAGTACGTGATGTATTTTGGCGCACGTGAATCCGCGCAACTATGCTCAACCAATCAGAAATGTTTAAGATACACACAGTGGTTGTGGGACATCCACACGCTGGGTTTGTGGCAAGAATAAGCATGTACGTGCAACATTGTGTTTGTGATAATCATATCATGAGTTGATCCAACTACGCGTAAAAGAAGCGGCATAAATTACATGTGGATGGGCTACAAATAGCGTGTGATTGCGGACGCTACAAGACTGCAACTACAAGCGTGTCGTCTTGGCAACTAGGTCATTTTTATCTCACAACTTAAATAAAAGATTTTCTAACAAGACTAGTGGACATTCCAATAATATTGAATGCAGCTTGAACACTTTAGTTGCTGTAACCATATTAGTTTTCTCCGTGTAGGTGAAGAGGGTTACAATTTATATATGAATTTGTTTGAAATTTTTAAATTAGAAAATTGATGGTGCAAATGCAAATCCTATGAATTTTTACGAAAGCATCTAAAATTTGTTTCAAAAGGTTCCAAACTAGAATAGGTATCAAGTATCTCGTAAACGGTAAAAGATAGCTAAAAATCGTTATCATTGTTAGAATTTCCATCAAATGAATATACTGTGTGAGTAATAAAGAAGAAATAAAAAAAATTGAACACGTAAAAGTGAAAAATAGTGGTTATGCGAATAAATAATATAAACAATTTGTGAATTGTAAAAGGTGATTAGTGATTATATCAAATTACGAATTTGATATAATCACCCGTGCAGAAATTTCCTTATCTTTCCCTATTTATAGTTGGGTTCTAATGGAGCCCCTATCAGAAAATCTAGTCTACAAAAAACTGGCTGGGACCCCTACCAGAATATCTAGTCTAGAAAAAACTGGTTAGGGCCCTAATCAGAATATCTAGTGTAAAAAACGTATGGGTGCCCTGTCAGGTTCTAATAAAGAATTCCATGCTTCGCATAGGTATGGCAAATCTATCTGTATCTAATGGGGCACCGACCAGAGAATTCCTAAAGTCTTATATTGCCTAAAATATACTTTTGAGGTTTTTGGAGGTTTCAGTATGTAGAAATAATATTTTTATGAGTATTAAACTAATTATTCTGAAAAACTTGATTTAGGCCACTATGAATATTTTCTTTGTAGCCAGGCAATACTAAGCAGACAGTATCAAGATTTAAAAAATTAAAAAATTATGTTTATAAATATGGTTTGCGTGTTCTAAAATGTCTAAAACTGTAAATACAACTTCCGCAAAAAAACCCAAACCTTACATGAAAGTTTACAAAATTTTGTTATTAAAAAAAGGGGAAAGTTCAGGATCAAATTTATAAGTTCCGTTTTTAAACATTTTAAGTGTTCATAAAAAATTACATGTGACTCAGCGTTACTTTCTAGATAGGGGTCCGGGTAGTTTTTTTCCACTAGGGCCCGACTACAGATAGGGAAAACTAGGGCCCTTTCAAAATTTCTGCACGGTCATTCTTTGGCCGATTCTTCGAATGGTGCTGCTGACTTGAAGTAAAGCTGGCAGCACCGTGGGATATTTTATAAAAAGGGCTAAGTAATAAAATCCATAGTTGGATAAAAAGTAAACCCTAAACAGGCCCTTTTTAATGTTACGAAGAGAATTAGAAAATTAATACTTTTCCTTATTGCCCTTAGCGGGCCATTTTTCGGTTTGAAGGTAGGACAGTAGTTCAAAGGGTTATCTCGACCCGGAAATTCCCGCCATAGCAGAATTTAGGAATAACAGCTTTTGAGCAGCGTTCTCGGATGGTGCTGTTGATATTATTTAAAGTTAACAACACCCTAAATATAAGTTCTAAATATAAGTCATATAATTGATGTCAGAGATAAAAACCGAAAATTGATGTCCTGGCCTTTTTTCCTTAGTGAACCTTTTATAATTTTGAAGGTAGGATAGTGGTTGAAAGGGTTATCTCAAGCCAGAAATAAGCCGGAAATTCCTGTAAAAAGGGAATTTTATGCAATCATTTTTGGAACGATTCCTCAAGTGGTGCTGCTCGCTTGAAGTGAAGCTGGCAGCACCGTGGCTTATTTTATAAAAAGGGCTAAGTAGTGTAATCCATAGTTCGATTAACAAACGAAAATGAATATTTAGTGATTTTGCCCCTCATGACCCTTTTTTAATTATAAAGATGCCATTACTTTAAAGGGATTCCTGGAGCCGTAAATGAGCGAAAAATTTATATGAAATGGGGAATATGATATTATAATTTTTTGACTGATTCCTCGAGTGGCGCAGCTGGTTTGAAGGAAAGCCTGCAGCACCATTTATATTAAAAAAATAATTAAAAGCCGAAAATTCAGCGATGTGGCATTAAATGAGCCCTAAATGAGTCCTTATTTATGAGATAAGACACATCATGATTTAATGACATGCTGCTAACAGGTTTGCATAGCTGAATTCTGACTTGGAACGGGGATTTAATTAGAATACAAATTGATTAAAAAATTCCCGTTTCATGAGAAAAGTTCCCTATTCCGAGTCGAACTATCATTTTTGTCAAAAGAATATCGAACTTCTGGAACCAAGAAGTATAAAACAATTATTGGTCAAGGAAATTCAGCACTTTATCACGGCGAACTCATGTAACTTTTTTTCGAGATTTGAAATTTGGACATCTTTCCCTCAAGAAAACACATCATAATGGATGAAGAACGAAAGCTCCCTGCGAGGTTTAACAATTGTTAAACATTAAACAGTAGTGAATGATATTGCGGAAAAAGGTGTTATGCTAATATCGGACTTTAACTGCTTGATAACGAGAAAGGAGGATCAAAAACAGTACCTACTTACTAAAAGAATAAAACATGCTACAAAGCAGTTTCGAGATAACAGAAAGAGAGCATTGTCTTTGGCCAAAAAAGGTTTTTTGATTAGCGTTGTAATTAAACTGAATATAAAACGGATTTAGATTATGTTTTATTAGAGCATTTGAAATACTTTTATAAATATCAAGCTGAAATACTAGAAAGCACAAAAATACATATTAACATACATTTACAAAAATCGTTCTTATGTGTCATATTTTATATTATTGATTCACATAAAAGAAAAGTGCTTGGATGAATAAAAATTGTTTAAAGAATGACATGAAGTTTTCCATAGAATTTACGGTTACTCAAAATCACTCAATATTGTGTTTCATTCAGAAAATATGATTTGAAAAATATTTTTGGAAAAATAATCGTCTAAACAATTAAAAAATGGTTATAATGTTTTTTGTATGCACTATACACTCTGAAAAATAATTGTATATATTCTATTTTATTTCACTTTTTCAAAGTTATCAAAAAAAACTGCTTCTGCAAATAAAAATGTTCTAAAAAAATAGAGATTTGTTAAACATGAGAATAAATGTATCAAAATTATGTCATTATTCAACAAAAAGAAGCATAGGATACCAATTTCAGAAATAATTGCACATCTTTGGCTCAATTTCTAGAAATTTGATACATTAACAATAATTCATTGTTTAAATAATTGAATAATATTTTTAAACCAATGAACTACTTCAGACCATGACCAAAAACTACATTTCAATCAGAAAATACGATTATTTTTAAAATTTTTGGGAATAAATAATAACGGGAAATTTTCAAATTGTCTAATAAGAATTATTTGTATGACAAATACGACAGAAATTACTCAAAATTAACAACGATACGTCATATTTATTTTATTTTAGGGGGAAGTTTTTCGCATGGTTTTATTGCGTAGATCTTCCTCTTCAATCCCTTAAAAAGTTGGCACAGTTCGATGAAATCCTGGAGTATGATTTAAATTTTTCGAATATTCCAAAATTGTCCCATCTTAATCAACTTTAATTTTGAAATGCCCGGTGACACGTCTTAATATTTGAACTTTAAAAAAAAATACGGATTTATTTATTCCGGAATTGGAAACTTGGGGGGGGGTGGGGACTTTCTTTAGATTGAAAAAATAAAATTGCAATGCATTTTTGGACCACACTTTCTGAGTAGATATAGCCCTCAGAGTAGAGGGTTTGAGTCTTATGCAATTTCTTCGAAAAAACATCTTGTTTCAAGATATGACCTATGTAATGATTGTGCCACCCACGAATTGAACTATTTATCTGTAAAAAATATTTTTTTCCCGATGCGCCGTTTCCAAAAAAAACCCCAAAAACTATTTTCGGATTTTTTTTGCTCGATTTAAAGGTGCTTTCACCCTTTCTTTATATTTCAAATTATTTTACGGTATCTACCAATGCATTAAGAAATATATATGGCAAATGTCAATAATTTATTTTGAGTTTTTAAAAATAAATTTTAACAAAAGTTTGGCCGCAATTTTTAATTTGTTTACCCTCAAATTTAAAATCAGTAACCCTAATACACATATACACGCCATTTTTATGGCTTTAGGACTTTATTTGTTCCAGTTATTCAACTTTAAAATCCATTTTCCGGAATTATTTGTTTATATAAATAAAGAACAATGAGCGGAAAGATTTATTTTTACTGTTCATTATACATCTTTAGCAACACAATGCAAAAGATTTTAATCAACTCAGTGAAATTAAAAGGTTTTATACAATGAATGCAAGAAAAGGGCTTGCATCCAATGTTTTAATAATTTTGTATTTTTGCTGCAGTGCAATTGGGGAAAAAAAGTTAAAAATGTTGTTTCGTAATTTAAATTTTTACTACAGTACAATTTGGGAAAATTTTACTTTTAAATAAATAATTTATAAAGAGAAAAGAAAAATCAGTAACACTTTCAATTGTAAACAGTGTTCTTAAGAGACTAGAGTAATAATTTATATGAAAACACTTTTAATTTGCATGTTAGCACTTGAGAAAAATCCCAGTCACTGGATCGCATTCCTGGTAATTTCCTGAATTTATCATGGTAAAGAGAATTCCCTGTTATGAGTCAAAAACGCTATCCTACTGTTTCAGTAAAAAAATATGCCCGTTTCGCGGCCGGGTACACTTTCACGCTGGTTTTCGCACTTCTAATGCGTGCATTTCGACTGCATTTTTTAAAATGTCAAAAATATTGTAACTTAAATCGAAATTTTATTTAAAGCCGTGATAAACTATTGTAAAAAATTTGAACTAAACTGGTTTTTAAATTTGTTTTTAAAGCCGATTCTCAAAGTAACTGCGGCTGTGACGATTACATTCCTATCGCTAAATTAAAGCTTCACGCTCAAAAATTAGATTATACTGACGATGATCTAACTTTCTCAATTTTCATCTAATCGCGAAAATATGAAAATGCTATAAGTTTTTTAATTTTGATCAGAAATATCTGGTTAACGAACTGGACCTATAATTTTGCATCCTAAAAAATGTATTAAAAGCTGACTGTATTAGACAATTCCTTCAAAATTGAGCGTCTATTCAAATACATTATACTCTTACGAATGAGAATGCAAAAGCGTGTAAAAATGTCTCCTGTCGGAATTTATTCATCGAAACATTCTGGTCACGATATGCATTCTTCAAATTTAACTTCACCGTAAACACATTAATTCGCTTTAAAAAAATGATTGCAAGCCCTATACTAGCAAAACAGGAGCCAGATATTATAAACCTTTTGTAATTTTGGTCAGAAATATCTAGTTAACGAACTTGACCTTCATTTTGGGACCCTCCAAAATGTATCAAAGGCTGACTCTATTGGACAATTTCTCCAAACGTTAGCGTGGTTACAACATGCAGGTAACCATGCAGACGACTACATTATACTCTCATGAATGAGAATGTAAAAATGTCTTCTGTCGGAATTTATTCATCGAAACATTCTAGTCACGCTCTGCATGCTTCAAATTTAACTTCACTGTAGACACATTAATTCGTTTTTCAAAAATAATTAATTACAGGCTCTATAACCGTAAAACAGGAGCCCGATCTTCCGAGAAAGGTAATCAGGCGTGAAGCAACGGCATCTCATTGATTGAAATTGGGTGCCGACTCGTCAATTTCTCTATTCACTCTCACTATAATACGTACGTGGCTATTGAAATTCCAGGAATCTATAATATATTTCTGTGCCTATTTCTGGCACAAGAAGACTTTTTTAATTTTCAATTTTCAGATATTTTTTCAGACGGTATTTCGTGAGTGACGTGTACTTAAAAAACTGGAAATAAAAATTTCAGTACCAGATTTTTTCGGTACAAATAGCTGGAGCAGGTTTTAAACTTTTAAATTATGAAACTCTCCGCATAGAAATGTGCGTCTAATGAGCATTTTCAAATGATAGACATTTGAAAAAATTATAATTGCGTTTCCTAGGAATTCCTGTAGAGGAACACAATCTTAACAGGCAGGAAATTAGTTCTACGCATGCAATTTAAATAATTTAAAAAATTATCATATGTGGAATTTGATATTTTATTTTTTACTGTTAACAAAGGTGTTTACAGAAAAAACAAATCGATCGCCGACAAAAGATCTTCCTATAGAGTCTGTTAAGAAAATAGACTGGTGGGAGTGAACTCTCTCTTGAACCAGCTGATCGTTAAAGTCCTGTACTGGTCAGTCAAACTTTCACGCTCCGCGATATTCGAACTTCATCCAGGCGCGCAAATTTTCTCGAGCATTATACTAGTTGCGAATTTGAAAATTGTATGAAATGAAAAAAAATTTTAATTGCCTAAACTCATTTTAGAATATTTTTAAAAATCGTCTATCGTCTGAAGAGAAATTGAAAAGTGCTGAAAATACTTTCTCCTTGCGGGAGGCAACCTCGTTCCTTTGTGTATAATTAGGAAAGTGAATTTCATTTAGAGATTGAATTAAATCTTCAAGAAAAACATTGTGTTAGAAAACTATTTTCGTAAAATTACTCAAGTGTGCGACTTTCAAAAATGGAAACTTGAAAAATGTTTTTGGATTTACTTTTTGAAATATGTGGTAAGTAGAGCTTTTCGAAAACTTGTATTACAAAAAAATTGTATATTACTTAATTAATAAAAACTGAAACTATTTGGAAATTATTGAATTTTATCTAATATATTCAAGGAAAATATTTACATTACATGAAAGATGTATTTTGATTGTCTGGATCTTGAAATAAAAATTCTTTTCAATATTTGTCTTCCCTTTTATTTTCTCGGTAAAAAGAATTTTTGTTTTCTAAGAGAACAGGTAACGTGAGAAGAAGCTTCAATAAATGTAGCAAGTAAATAATATATGGTAGTAAATCCTTAGAGATTGAAAGCAATTTTCTTTTTCTGATAAAAAGAAAAGAAAATGTATACGTTTTTTTAGACTTACTATTTCTGCCTTTTATATTGTTCATAAATTCTAACTATAAATGTCTTTTAACTGGAAGTGATATGTGACAATGTAACACTAACATCAATCGTTTCTTCCGTAAATTATTTTAATTATATAATCTGTATGGTTTTTAATTATGTTTGCGAGTGTACAGTTTATAATAATACTTAATATGCTCCATGTATAATTTTGGATATCACTTCCGTTTCGCTACTCGTGCAGGGAAAACATTATAACTCACTTTAGTAAAAGTAACTTATGTTAATTCACTAAACCCGTTGGTAACTGTTAAAATGCAATGCAAACAATTTTACTCGAAAATTTTTAATTTAAATTCAAAACGGAAATATATTTTTTTAATTTAGTTATTACAAAATTAGAGTGTAAATCCTTTTGTCTTTAAAAAAATCAAATCTTATGGTTGTGAACAAATTTTCTTCATCTATGTGATTGAAAATTCAGATGTACCTAGACTTTCTATGTGTTTTATGCCTCTTTCTATTTCTAATTTGTATAATTTTTTCCATTTCACAAGTTCTTTATTCTCGATAGAATCAGCAACATTTTTTGCATTTTTAAAACTCTTTACCCGCACGAACTCACGTACAATTTTTTTTTTTTGAATAAATTAACATATATTAGAAGATAACATTCAAAAAAGGCTATGTGAAACAAATTTCTAATTTTATGTGCAAAATCAAAACAGGCTTCTATAATTCTAATATATTTATACAGTTTATTATGCGAAATCTTTATTAAAATTTATTTAATGAAACTCTACTGTCAACATTATTTGGTACAATACACTTACTAAATCTTTCAAACAACCCTTTTAATCTTGTTTTCCTGCATAACATGGACTATTAACTTTTTCCTTACATTCCCTTCTTCAGTTTTTTAATATGAGAGCAGAAGATACAGCACTGTATAAAATGTATTTTAAACCAAAGAAATGGACTTGATTCAAGGTAATTTAAGACCCGAGGAAGAAATATAGAGAGAAGGTTCAATGACTTTTACTCTGAGAATACAAAAAATATCCGAGTATATATTTGATACTTATAATAATTTTACTAATGATATTTGAAATTTTATAAATAAACATGTTCTTAAGAGAAGTTTTTATGCACTTATTCATAATAATCTATGATTTTAATAACGAGAGACACGTATTGGTGACTCTCAATACATTGAGATTGATTCAATGGATTTCTTCATTATCAATAAATTAACTGTTCTTGCTGCACATAAAAATGCACAATTTTAACATTTTAAATCTGTATTGAATATATACGAAGCTATTTACATAATTTATATTTTTAGAAACATAATTTCCAAAGACATTTTTATATTCGTATATGTATAACACTTTTCTATTTTACAAATTATTGAATATATATATATGTAAATTTAGTACCATAATTACCATATGAGTAAGAATTCCTAGAAGCAGGCATTACAAAAAATGACAATTTCATGTGCCAACCCAAGCCGTTCTCACATAAAATAAAAAAAAGTTAACTTAAACTAATGAATGTTTCAAAGTAAACGGAAGACGTTAAAAATAAAATAATGAAACATTTTTTCAAACATTTATAGATTTACTTTTGCTGAATTAAAAATATTTAGAGTATAATATTTAGAGTTCACTATTCATTCAAATATTATGATAAATTTCGAAAATAGTTTCTAATCATTTTCATTAAATTTAAAAATAAGTTTAAGATTTCTTGCTCAAAATTATTTAAAAACTCGTACTAGCCCTTAGATTTCGTTCGAATGAATAGAGTTATAAATAATTTTAAAAAATGTGAATTTAATAATAAAAGTGTGATTATTCTTTGGAAAAATTTGCTTTAATGAGCAATTTTAAAACGTTACTAAATATGTTATAAATTATTCGTT
>JAAAKG020127441.1:0-14828 GCA_010014905.2 Druon quercuslanigerum
ATTTTATAAACATTACTTTCACAATAAAGATTATATTTCGACCCAATTAGGTTCTGGCAAACCTTCAATACTTTATTCAAATACTATTTAAGATTATATATATCTATATATCTATATATATATTTATAAATAAACAAACTGTAAATTTAAAAAAAAAATCTTCAAATAAAATTTAGGAAATAATTTAAATGCTGATAGAAATAAATACCTCACTGATAAAGAGAAACGTAATACCTTGGGCAATAAGATTGCGCAAAGAATACAAATTAGAATTTGGATGTTTTACTACATGTACATAGAAGATGACACGAATGTTCTTAAATATTGATCTAAGACTGATAAGAAATTTAATCAATCCGCAAGTATGAATTCTCATTTACATTTTCCTCCATGCTACTAAAATTTCTTTTTTTATTCAGAAGAGACTCTTTCATAAATAATACGCCACATTATTACAATTTTTCATCAGATTTAGATCAATAAAGTAAGAAAATGTAACATTTTTTAAAGAGAATAACTAATCTTCAATTAATTTCAGGTTGTTACAAATCTGAAAATAAATGCATTCAAATCTTAATAAGCAAAGTTTTTATGAATATTTATATTTCAGTTTGTATTTTTATCAAGATAGATGCAAACTCAGAGTTCTAAACTTAGATATTATATTTTTAAAATCACTTTTGCATTACATGAAATTTTTTTTAACAAAATAGAGGAATTCAGAATTAGAATCGTAATAATTGATATTTCAAAAAAGTATTCTTTTAGTTTAAATTAAAAACAGTTCAATTCAAAAAATAAAAATTTTCAACAAAATATTTAAAACCGTATCAAAAATGAAGCGTTGAAAATGAATACAAAATTCTCTGAAAAATTAATAATTTAAATAACTGAATGATTTATTGTTATTATTATTTCTCCTTCATTATAATATAAACATAAACCCTTTCTCATAAAAATTATTCTCTAAAAAGTTACAAAAATTAAAAATATCGCAACAAAATATCAATATTTTTAACCAAAAATTACGCATTTTCAATAAAATATTTCAACTTTAAACAAAAAATGCAACATTAATATTTACAGTTGACAAAATTAATGTTTCAAAACAAAAAATGAAGTTTCAACAAAAAAGTTTAATTTTCAATCAAACCGATGGAACTTGAACTAAAATAATAAATCAGCAACCAAATAATTTAATTTTTAACCAAGCTGTTCAACTTTCAAGAAGCTAGTTAAATTTACAACTAAAAAAAAAGGAATTTTGAATCAAAAAGTTGATTTTTTAACTTAAAAAGACAAATTCTTGAATTTTCAATTAAAATAAATAATTTTAAAACGCAATTAAATAATTTTCAACAAAAAAATTACATTTTGAATCAAAAAAGATGTATTCTCTTACCAAAAATGAACAGTATACTTTTTAATATTAACCGAAATAATTAATTCGTAGTGATTAGTAGTAAATAATAATAGTAGAATTTTTAATAAAAAAAACGAATTTTCAAGAAATAAGTTAAATTATCAATAAAAAAATTAATTTTCAATCAAGAAATTTGTACTAAAACACGAGTTTTCAAAAAAATAGTTGAACTTTTATCTAAAGAGCGCCAGTTTTTAACTAAATAGTTAAATTTTGGTTTAAAAACATGAGTGTTTAACGAAATTGTTGAATTTTTAACCAGAAATATTATAGTAGATTTTTAAACTAAAAATAATGGTGTTGATATTTTAAAACAAAAATATTAAAACTTGAAATAAAAACAAGATAAACTTTTAAATAAACAGTCCAATTTAAAAAAAAAAAATATTTACCAAAAAAAGCAACTGTGAACCAAAATATGATAGTAGACTTTCCAACAAAAATTGTTGAATTTTCAATAAAAAATTATTAAATTTAAAATGAAAACGTTCCATTCTTAACACAATAATTTAATTTTAAGCCAAAAATATAGCAGTATACTTTTGAACCAAAAAGACAAATTTTTAACAACAAAAAAAAAAAGATTTTTAAAAAAAAAAATTGAACATTCAAGACAATAGTTACAGTTTTATTTAAAAAAAGAGGAATTTCCAAGCAAGAATATTAATTTTTAATGCAAAAAGATTTATTTTTACCAAAAAATGACGAATGTTTAACCAAATAAATGAATTTTTAATTAAAAATATCAGTTTTTAACTAATTGGCTTTATTTTCTACCAAAGAATTAAATTTTGAATAAAAAATAGAATAGTATACTTTTCAACTAATAACAATAAAATTTTAAGCAAGTAGTTGCATATTCACACAAAAAAAAAGAAAATCTCAATAAAAATTATAATAATTGAAATTTCAACAAAAGATTTTAAATTTAAATTAAATTAAATTTAAAAAAAAAAGAAATTTCTAGAAAACAGTTAAATTTCCAACACAAGAAAATTAATTTTTAACCGAAAAGATTGATTTTTACCTGAAAGAACAAATTGTTAACTAAATTGTGGAACTTTCATTTAAAAAGATCAGTTTATAAATACTTGGTTGTATTAAAAAAAAAACAATTAGAATTTGAACTAATTAATGCAATTTTTGAATAAAAAAGATAAATTTTCAATCAAAAATATATCTTAGATTTTTCAAAAGAAAGAATTAAATTTTAATGAAGCAATTGTAGCAGAAAATATACATTTTTAATTCAAAAAAAAAAGAATTTTCTAGATGAAAATTAAATTTCCAACTCAAAAAGATGAATTTTTTAACCAAGAAGATTAATTTTTACCTAAAAGAAGAAATTGTTAACTAAATTGTGGAATTTTTATTTAAAAAGATCAGTTTATAATTACTTGGTTGTATTTAAAAAAACAATTGGAATTTGAACTAATTAATGGAATTTTTGAATAAAAAAGATAAATTTTCAATCAAAAATATATCCTATATTTTTCAAAAGAAAAGAATTAAATTTTAACGAAGCAATAGTAGCAGAAAAGATAAATTTTTAATTAAAAAAAAAAGAATTTTCTAGATAAAAATTAAATTTCCAACTCAAAAAGATGAATTTTTTAACCAAGAAGATTAATTTTTACCTAAAAGAAGAAATTGTTAACTAAATTGTGGAATTTTTATTTAAAAAGGTCAGTTTATAATAACTTGGTTGTATTTGAAAAAAGATTTAAAATTTGAACCAATTATTGCAATTTTTGAATAAAAAAGATAAATTATCAGTCAAAAATATAATATGTTAGATTTTTTAAAAGAAAAGAATTAAATTTCAATGAAGCAATAAAGTTTTTATACAAAAAAAAGATGAATTCTTGATCAAAAATTTCTTAGTTGATATATTAACAAAATAAGATTTTAACTTTAAACTGAAAACAGTTGAACTCAACCAAAAAATACAAATTTTCAACAGCATAGTTAAATTCTAAAAAAACACTCGTTTTCAACCAAAAAGACTAATTTTTAATTAAAAAAGATTTATTTTTACCAAAAAGACGAACTTTTAACCAAGCAGATGAATTTTCATTTAAAAATATCCGTTTTTAACTAATTGGTTTAATTTTCAACTAAATAATTAAATTTGGAACCAAAAACATTATAATATAATTTTTAACTAAAACCAATAAAATTTGAAACAAAGCACACCAAACGATAGGAAGACCGAGAACGGGGCGACTGAAAGCGAGAGTTTTGTGTAGTTGCATTTTTAAACAAAAAAGAGAAGTTCTCAATGAAAATTATATTAATTGACATTTCAACACAAGATTTTAACTTTCAATTAAAAACGCTTAAAAAAATACAACAACAAAAACAAACCAAAAAATAAAAATTTCTTACAAATAAAAGGATTTTTTTACAAAGAAAAGGATTTTTTTACAAAGAAAAGGATTTTTTTACAAAGAAAAGGAATTTCTCAACAAAAATTGTAATATAGGTGCAGAAAGGATGAATTTTAAATTTTAAAAAACGAACTTTCTAGAAAACAGTTGATTTTAAACCCCAAAAGGATGAAAATGAATAAAAATCAATGGACCAATACGATTGGAAATATTAAGAGCACCACATAAAATTACACTGACAAAAACTGAACACATCAATAACCAATACAAAAATACTTTTAAAAATATTCATCCAATTGATTGATTGCTATTATTATCTTTCCACCGCCCTAAAACAAAGATAACACTTTTCCCAAAAATTAACCTTCTTCTGTCAAAAACAGTCTCTAAAAAATCATAAAAATGAAAAACACGTAAAAAACGAGTCAATATTGCCCCATAACGTACTCAAACACCCAGCGTCAACAATCTCGTCCAAATGTCACTTTTGTGTCTGACAGCTACCACACTTGTCAATTCTACAATCTCCACATTACCTCCGCCAACAGTAGCGATTACCACATCAAGATTCACTGATTAAAATTTCACAACTTTTTCCAAAATGCACAGAATTGACTCACCACTTCCGAAAGAAAAATCCGAATATTTATCGAATATCCGCAGCCGTACCATAATCAACCTTGATCACTGATGGGGCGTGCGTGTACACGGATGGAAGCGTAATTAAAAAATAAAAAATAAAGATGAGGGATGCTAAGGTAATACGCACCTTGTCACTTGAAGATCGAGGGTCGACAGGTAAATTTTCAGTAAGAAAAAGAATGAACGGCTTGACAGCTATACATGGTCTGCCTGCCACTCCTGGCTTGTCTTGCCAGTCGCTGTCGCCGTTGCTTTTCGTGCGAGTGTGTGAATCTGTGTAATGTGTAGGTGCGAGTGTAGGCGCTCGTGTGTTGCGTGGGGTGAACGTGAAATGCGGTTCATAGAGACGACTCTGCCCCGCCTGCAACCCGATGCTCGAGAATACTTTCAAAATTCTATAATTCGTCAAGGATGAATCCTCGAGATGGTATCATCATTACTACAAGAAGATGACCTAAATTTTTCATATTTTTCAGTCCTCGGGGAATAAATGATTGATATTGGGGGAAAGGGGAATTGGGGAAGTAGGGCATCGAATTTTCTTCGTCCCTGAAAGTCGACTGAAGTTTAGGTGCGCGGACGACGCGTTTCAGTGTCTTTGCTTTCAGTCTCGATTTTGCCCAGCGATGGCAACATTCAGAGGCGGTTATGGTCTGTTTTAGCTTGGGAGGAAGGTTTGGAAGGATTGCCAGAGGGCAGCATTTGACGGATTTTATTGTCAAGGGTCTGTTGTAGGGTTCTTCTTTAACGGTCAGAATTCACAATGCTCAAGAATTTATGTTGAGCAAATGTTCTCGAGAACATGCTCAGCAGTTCAGCTCGAACAGCGCATTTATAGAGCACTTAAGAGAATTTAAAGCATTTATTATTTAAAAATATTTAAATCATAATCATTATTTTTACAAAAAACATTCTAGAGTGAAATAAGCGTATCCCTTTTAAAATTACAGAGTTGCTGCAGATCAGGTCATTCCAGAAAAAGTCAGGGAATGTTCAGGAAAAATCTGATTGAGTAAGGGAATTTTCGATAAACTAAAGTTGACGTTAATTTTATTATTTCGGTTAAAAATCGCAACTAATTGCTTAAAAATTAATTTATTTTGGTCGATGATTCAAACTATTTTGTTCAAAAAATCATCTTTTTTGATAGAATTCAACTATTTATTGTATAAAATTAAAAACCTCTTTGATTGAAATATCACTTTTTTTCGTTGAGAATTCATTATTTTTGGTTGAAAATTCGAATACTCTGAGGAAAGTGGAACTACTTTGTTATTATATTATATTATATTATATTATTATTCTGTTGAAAATTTATCTTTTTGGTAAAAAATTAATTTCTGTAATCAAAAATTTAACTATTTTGTTAAAAATTCGTTTCTTTTTTGGTTAAAAGTTATTTTACTAAATGAAAATTTAGGTATTTTATTTTTGTTAGAGTATTTAACTTTTTAGTTGAAAATTCATGTATTTTGTTGAAAAATTGTTTTTTTTTTCATGGAAAATTAATCTTCTTATTTGAAAAAAAATTTTTCTTTGAAAATTTAAGTAATCCAATTGAACATTCATAATTTTATTTGTGAATTTATTTTTTAAGTTATAAATTCAACTATTTTAGTTAAAGATTAATTCAAAATAGCTGAAAATTTATCTCTGTTTGAAAATGTTTAAAAATTAAATTATTAGTAATTTAAAAATTACTTTACTAAAAAATGTTCGTTTTTTAAAATTTTTTTCTGATGGAAAATTTACCTATTCCATTTATGATCAAAAATGAATCTGTTTAAGTTTTAAATTCGTTTATTCTATTGAAAATTTATCCTTTTAATAAATAACTAATTTCCGTAATGAAAAATTTAACTATTTTGTTAAAAATTCGTTTCATTTTTGGTTAAAAGTTATTTTACTAAATGAAAATTTAGGTATTTTATTTTTGTTAGAGTATTTAACTTTTTAGTTGAAAATTCATGTATTTTGTTGAAAAATTGTTTTTTTTTTCATGGAAAATTAATCTTCTTATTTGAAAAAAAATTTTTCTTTGAAAATTTAAGTAATCCAATTGAACATTCATAATTTTATTTGTGAATTTATTTTTTAAGTTATAAATTCAACTATTTTAGTTAAAGATTAATTCAAAATAGCTGAAAATTTATCTCTGTTTGAAAATGTTTAAAAATTAAATTATTAGTAATTTAAAAATTACTTTACTAAAAAATGTTCGTTTTTTAAAATTTTTTTCTGATGGAAAATTTACCTATTCCATTTATGATCAAAAATGAATCTGTTTAAGTTTTAAATTCGTTTATTCTATTGAAAATTTATCCTTTTAATAAATAACTAATTTCCGTAATGAAAAATTTAACTATTTGGTTAAAAATTCGTTTCATTTTGGGTTGAAAGTTATTTTACTAACTGAAAATTTAGGTATTTTATTTTTGTTAGAGTATTTAACTTTTTAGTTAAAAATTAATGTATTTTCTTGAATAATTGTTTTTTTTTCTATGAAAAATTAATCTTCTTACCTGAAAAAAATTTTTTTCGGTGAAAATTTAAGTAATCCAATTGAACATTCATAATTTTATTTGTGAATTTATTTTTTTCGTTAAAATATAAACTTTTTTAGTTTAAGATTAATTCAAAATAGTTGAAAATTTAGCGCTTTGTTAGAAAATATAATTACTTTATTAAAAAATGTTCGTTTTTTTTAAATTTTTTTTCTGACTGAAAATTTACCTATTCCATTTATGGTAAAAAATAAATCTGTCTTAGTTTTAAATTCGTCTATTCTGTTGAAAATTTATCTTTTTGGTAAAAAATTAATTTCTGTAATCAATAATTTAACTATTTTGTTAAGAATTTGTTTCTTTTTTGGTTGAAAGTTATTTTACTAACTGAAAAGGTATTTTATTTTTGTTAGAGTATTTAACTTTTTAGTTAAAAATTCATGTATTTTGTTGAAAAATTGTTTTTTTTCATGGAAAATTAATCTTCTTATTTAAAAAAAAATTTTTTCGTTGAAAATTTAAGAAATCCAATTGAATATTCATAATTTTATTTGTGAAATTATTTTTTCAGTTATAAATTTAACTATTTTAGTTAAAGATTAATTTAAAACAGCTGAAAATTTATCTATTCCATTTATGGTCAAAACTGAATCTGCCTCAGTTTTAAATTCGTCTCTTCTGTTGAAAATTTAACTTTTTGTTAAAAAATTAATTTCTGTATTGAAAAAATTTTTCAAATTAAAAATTCGTTTCTTTTTTGGTTGAAAGTTATTTTACGAACTAAAAATTTAAGTATTTTATTTTTGTTAGAGAATTTAACTTTTTAGTTGAAAATTTATGTATTTCGTTAAAAATTAAATTTCTTAGTTCAAGATTTATAATTTTAGTTGAAAATTCACTTTAACTATTCCATTTTTTGTGGAAAATTTATCTTTTTGCATTCAAAATTCAACTAATTGGTTAAAAATTAATCTCTTTTGGTCGAGGATTCAAACTATTGAAAAAAAATCATCTTTTTTTACAGAACTCAACTATTTATTGTATAAAATTAAAATTTTATGCAATAAAATAAAAAATGTTCCTTTTTTTTGTTGGAATTTTTTTTTCTGACGGAAAATATACCTATTCCATTTATGATGAAAAATGGATTTGTTTTAGTTTTAAATTCGTCTACTCTGTTAAAAATTTATCTTTTTGGTAAAAAATTAATTTCTATATTCAAAAATATAACTATTTTGTTAAAAATTCGTTTCTTTTTTTATTGAAAGTTATTTTACTAACTAAAAATTTAAGTATTTTATTTTTGTTAGAGAATTTAACTTTTTAGTTGAAAATTCATGTATTTTGTTTAAAAAATTGTTTTGTTTTCTGTGGAAAATTAATCTTCTTATTTGAAAAAAAATTTGTTCGATGATAATTTAAGTAATCCAATTGAACATTCATAATTTTATTTGTAAATTTATTTTTTCACTTAAAAATTCAAATATTTTAGTTAAACATTAATTCAAAATAGTTGAAAATTTATCTGTCTATTTGAAAATGTAATTACTTTATTAAAAATGTTTTAATTTTAAATTCGTCTATTATGTTAAAAATTTATCTTTTTTAGTTCAAGATTCAATTATTTCGTTGGAAATTTATGTATACTTTTTTGAAAATTCGTATATTTTGTTATAAAATTCTAATTATTGGTTAAAAATTTATCTTTTTTGTAAAAAATTAATTTCTGTGATCAAAAATTTAAGAAATTTTTTTTTTAAATTCGTTTCTTTTTTTGTTGAAAGTTATTTTACTAACTGAAACTTTAAGTATTTTATTTTTGGTAGAGAATTTAACTTTTTAGTTGAAAATTCACTTTAACTATTCCACTTTTTGTGGAAAATTTATCTTTTTCATAAAAATGTAATGTTTTTCGTTAAAATATAGTTTGTTTTTTTATAAAATCACACTATTATTTTTTTAAAGTTTTCTGGTTGAAGATTCATCACTATGATTAAAAAATAATTTCTTTGGCTGAAAATTTTTTTCTTTTTAGTTGAAAGTTAAATAATTTTTCTGAAAAATCGTTTCTTTTTTTGTTTTTCAGTTTGAAATTTATATATTTAATGGAACTGTATTTTTTTTGTTAGTAAATATATCTTTTGAGTATAAAATTGAATTATTTTGTTGAGAATCCACTTTTGATGTTTTTCAAAATCCATTGTTTTAACTGAAGAATTGATACTTCTATTTTTGTTTTAAAAAATAATTTTTTCTGATAAAAAAAAACTAATTTGTTTTAAATTTGTGTTATTTTTCTGGTTAAACATTAATTTTTCTAACATTTCAACTATTCTGATTTTTGTTGAAAATTGATCTGTTTTACATGAAAACTCGTATACTTTTTTGAAAATAAAACTTTTTTTGCTAGAAAATTAATCTTTTGGGTTAAAAAATTAAATAAAATAAAAATAAAATAAAAATAAATAAATTCTAGTTAAAAATTTATTTCTGACTTTTGTAACAGATAAATGATAAATTTTTAATAAAAATACTACTAAAGAACAAAAATTAGAATTTCAATACAAAAAGATAATAGTAAACCAAAAAGTTGGTTTTTTAACAACAAAAATTTACTTTTTACACCACAAATGAAATCACAAAATTTTCAGGTTAAAAAATTCATTTTTAAGAACAAAGAAAAAACAAATTTTTAACCTTTTTAATTCAACCAAAAAAGACGAATTTTTAACCAGATAGTTGAATTTTTAACAAACAAAATTAATTTTCTAACCGAAAAGGCGAACTTTTAACAAGATAGAGGACTTTTCTGCCAAATACTTGAATTTTTAATTTATAAGGTGAATCTTAAAAAAAAAGGAATTTTTAAGGAAGTGGTTTAAGTTTCAACTGAATAGTTTACTGTCTATAAAAATAGTTTAATTTTTAATGTCATAGTTGAAATTTTTAACCGTAAATATGACTAATCAAAAAAGTAGGTAATTTACCACTGAATACTTGGATTTTATACTATATTGTAGAATTTTCTAACAAAAAATAAAAAATTTCTACCAAAAAGGCAAATTTAAAAAAAAAATACTTTAATTTTCCACAACTTTGCTAAATTTTAAAATTTGGTTAAAAATTATTATTAGTCTTTTTTAAATTAATTTTCTTAACTGCAAAATTTAATTACTCCATTTTTTATTTAAAATGATTTCTTGAAACTTTTTTTTTATTGAAGATTTATAATTTTATTTAAAGTTCATTTTTTTATTTCATAAATTTATTTATTTAGTTAAAAATTGAACTATTTCGTGTTTTGTGGAAAATTATTTTTCTTTTTCAGTTGAAGATTCAGCTAATTTGTTACAAAGTTATTTTTATTTTTGTTAATAAATTCCTTTTTATTCAAAAAATTCAACTATTTTTTACAAATTAAATTTTTTGGTTGAAGATTCATAATTTTATTTTCAATTTATTTCTTCAGTTCAACTAATTTCTTAAAATTCTTTTTGTTGAAGATCCGCCTATTTGTTTGCAAATTATTATTATTTTTTTAAAAGTTGTTTTAAATTAAAATTTATTTATTCCATTCTTCATTAAAAATCTTTTTACTTATCACTTTAATCTTCTTGGTTAAAATTCCATCTTATTCCTCAAAATCCAAACTATTTGGCTCTAAACTTGTTTTTTTTCTTCTGAAAATTAGATTTTTTAACCAAAATTGTAATTACTTTATTTATTGTGAAAAAATGATCATTTTTAGTTTAAAATTTACCAAAATGGTTTATAATTTATGTTTTTGATTAAAAATGATTTTTTTTCGCATAAAATTAATATTTTTGGTGTTAAAATAATTTTTTGGATGAAAAATTTAACTTTTGAATCAAAAAAATTTATTTTTTTTTCATGAAAAATGATTGTTTACCTGAAAATGTAAATATTCCATTTCAGGTGGTCAGTCGATATTTTTAAATTTAAAGTAAAATATTTCGTTTAGAATTTATGTATTTTGTGCGCCATTTCTCTTTTTTGGCGGAAAATAAATTGCCTTGCTGGGAAATTCAACTACTTTCTTCAAAATTTGTTTTTGTGGTAATTTTTCTTCAACTTAAAATCTTATTATTTCATTTTTGTTTTTAAATTTATTTTTTCATTGAAAATTTATAAATGTTGCTGATAATTTATCTTTTTGTTTAAAAAATCAATTATTACTTTGAAATTTTACTTATTTTCTTGAAACAAACTGCATTTCTTTAAACATAATGCACTGAAGAGATCGAATTTTTATTACATTTTCCTCGAATCTGTAAAATTTTTGGATATTTTGTTTTATTTTAATATTTTCTTACATCAAATCATCAAATCCTAACCTAAATTTTTAACCAAAAGTATGAAGTTTCATTTCTACCAAACAGTTTGATTTTAAATTTATAAACGATAATTTTTTGAACTAAAAATGGAATAATTAAATTTCGTAAAGAAAGTGAGGTTAGATTTTGAAAAATACAAACGCATATAATGTTTACTTACGTCTTCACAAATCCAACAAAATAAACGAATATTTACTTTCATCTAGCACGTTTTGAGTAGAACACTTTAAAACAGGATAGTTAAATTTTTAAATAGGAAATATAAATTTTTAACCTTTAATTTATGCAAGCAAAAAATAAGGTTATTCCATCGTAAAAGATGGCGACGTCATCTCGAATGCAGAGTTGGCAATACTCAAATAGTAAAGTCTTCTGCTTTATATGGTAAGAAAACTTTTATTTACACCAATCTTTTTTGCCAGCTTATTTTTTTTTAATTAGACTTAGCATTTTTTTTAATGCAACTAGAAATTATTTTAAAATATTGTCTCTTGTCTGTAAACAATAATATATTTTTAATTTTGCTAAGTTTCCTTCCGTGCTTGAGTCTAACCCTCGAATGGGCGAACACCAATCAGCAAGAAACAGATCGAGCGCGATAAATTCAAATTCTAAGTAAAACCACAGCGCGGTAAATTCAAATTTTAAGTAAAGCCACATAAAAGAAGAAAGAGGATCGTAAAAATAAAAATGTTAAATGTATAATTATAATGCACAGAATAATTTCTGCATGAGTGGAAGAATATAATGTATGCCGTGGAACGAAAAAATCAGCTATGTGAATGGTAGGGATATAGAAAGCTTCCAGATATTTTTTTACCGAATTATATTTTACGCCGTAGTTCTATCATAATAATACTATATCGGCGTTACAGTAAACATTACATATCATTGCATATTCTAATCGATACATTGTACATTGATATCTAATATTGTTAAAAGCTACATATTATAATTCATAGAAAAAAACTAACACCGAACACAATTTTAATAACACACCTTATCCATCTCACTATCTCGTGCATTTTTTTATCAATTAAGTCGCCTAGAACTTTGGATCAGAAGCAGTAAAATATTTTTAGATACACTTGTAAAATGAGAAACTGAAGGAAAAAATGAAGATCAAAGACTGACCCAAAGTTCCGAAACTTCGAATCACATTCTGAGTATTCCTGTCTTCAGTTATCCATAATCTAGTTGACTAGCACCTATTACTAATTTAAACATTGTTTTGTGAAAATGAAGACGGGGACATTTTTTCTTCAACTGCCTACGTCCACATTGAAAAAATATTGCAATCTAAGATATTTTATTTTTAACGTCAAACACGTCACATTTTTTAGCGTATTAAGCTAACCACTATTGTTACACGTCTAGAAAATGTCTTGCTTCAATTTTTCAAATTTTAATTAAAATTTCGTAACTTATTCATTTGCAGTGGACATTTCTTAGACGAGTAGGAAGGATTGTTTCTCGCAACGAATTGCAATTGGACGATTTTTCGAGAAATATAAGCTTAGCCCGAAATTCCCTAGAAATTTTCTTCATTATGGATGGACATGGCCAGAAAAATATTGCGTCATTTATTTTTTTTTGTATTTTTTATATAGTACCCTTAACCATTTGGCATCGTGTCGAGTCATTTTAATGACTCTTTGAGTAATTGACTAGTGTTTACGTATGAAATTAGGAGATCCTGGAGCCAGTAACATTTGTAGAAATTAATGCAATATTTGATGCCTTTCTAAAATTTCTAAAAGAAGTCGAATATTTTATTGTAAAGTTACGTTTTATTAAAAACTAATTATCCTAAAGAGTAAACAGTCTGAAGTATATTACAAATTTAATTTTACGTTCTGTAAATGATTTTCTGTCATAACACTTTTGTCACGATTTACTCATATCTTAGGGACCGTTCTTAAATAAAGGAACAGCTCAATGGAGGGGGGGGGGGGGGGGAAAAATATTTTTAACTTCACGCACCAAAGATCTAGCCAACATATTTTTTTAAGTTCAGGGAATTTTATTGGTTAGAGAAAAGTCAGGGATTTAAAAAAAAATTAAATATGAATAAATATGAGTAAATATGAAATTTACCATTTTAATTTAAAATTTTGTATGTTCCTTTCTCCTGAAGATAAACTTTTTAGTTATTAATTTTATCATTTGTTTGAATATTTAGCAATTTTGTTAAAAGTTCACCCTTTTTGGTAGAAAATTCAACTGTTTTGTTAAAAATTCAATAATTTTTTTGTTTATGAAAATTTGTTTTTTTAAATTAGAAAATTCATCTATTTTAGTGGAAATTGCATCTCTCTTGGATAAAAATCATACTATATGAAAATTCTTTGGATTTAGCAGAAATTGTATCTTTCTTGGGTCAAAATACAACTGCTTGGTTGAAAATTCAACTGTTTTGTTAAAAATTCGTCTTCGTTCGAAATCTTTTTTAAATCTTTGAAATCATTTTGAATTATTGGAAGCCTTTTTAAATATTTGTAAAATATTTTTAATCTTCTGAAATATATTGTCATCTTTAACATCGATGAGAAATATTTAAAATCTTTATGAAATATTTAAAATATTTAAGAATTTCGCGAAATTTTTGAAACTTCTGAAATAGTTTGTCATATTTGAAGTCTGTGTGAAATATTTGAAATCTTTGTAAAATTTTTTAATTTACTGAAATCTTTTAAAAACCTTTGCAATCTTTGTGGAATCTTTTAAATCTATCAAAATTTTCTAAATCTTTGAAAACCTTTTTTTAATAAAAATTAAAAAAATTCCTTTGAAAATTCGTCTTTTTTATTTAAAAATTTATCTTTGTTAAAACAATTTTTTTAAATCAATGTTTATCTATTTAGTTTACAACCTAACTATTTTGCTGGAAGTTAATTTTTTTGCTGAAAATTCATATTTTCTGGTTGAAAATTAAATTCTTGTTCAGAATATTCTTTTTTTGGCTTGCAGATTCAACAATTTACGTTAAATTTTTCCTTAATGGCTGAAAATTCTTTATTTGTTAAAAATTCGTATTTTGAGTTTCCAAATTAATTTTTTCTCAAATTTAATTTCAGCTTTTTTCGGTGAAAATATCAAATTTTACAGTTTCTTGTTGAAAATTAATCTTTACAGGTTGAACATTTTTTTATTTTGTTAAGAAATCAAGTTGAAAAATTTAAAATCTGCATTTAAAATATGGACTTTTCCCGGTTATAAATGCTGATATTTTTTTATGAATGGTCGAGGAAAATGAAAAACCTGAGAAAGAAAAAAGCGGGAATTTTCTAAATGAAGTTTTCCGCCAAAACCATTATCGTAAACATTAGTTTCAAGTCGATCTTATTATTTTTTGAAACCATAAATTTTATACAGCAGGGGGGGGGGTATTTTATTACTTTTTGTTGTCGGGGGGGGGGGGGGGGTCTGTCGGTCAAAAAATTTATGTCGGGCCCAGTGGGGTAATTTGGGGATCTCCTTTTTCGACCCACAATATCTCTTATGGAATTTTTCA
>JAAAKG020127452.1:0-14827 GCA_010014905.2 Druon quercuslanigerum
TTAATGAGTATTTGAAAAAAATTAAATCATTCTCATCAACTAATAATAATATAACAATAGTTACATAATATTCAACCTTATTAAAAACAATAAATATTAATATAATTACTTTATATGAAATATATGTTAATATATATATTTATAGCATAGATCTTAAGATCATCCATGTAAAATACATGAGTGACCTTGTGCGATTATATATATATATATGTGTGTGTGCTAATCTAAAAAATTGCACCCGATCCCAGCAAAATCGCGGTAAAATTTCAGCCATAACCGCGTCTCACGGGCACGGACCGACCCAAGGACGACAGCCTTTTGCATTTTCTCCGCAAGAGTTTTAGCATATTGTTAACTCGCAGGGATGCTTTTTAGATAATTAACCAGCGAAAGCTTGGCACCTCCAAGAGCGCCGATGATAAGTACGATTAATTTAACTGGGTTAGCTGGCGCCGAAAATTCGATAACGAACATGGTCCGCTTCTCGAAGTCAAATAATATTTACAAAATTTTGTAAAAAAAATGATTGAATAAACAAATTCAAGATTGTTGAACACAAATATTAATTTATTATAAACGGCCAGCTAGATGAATTTCTAGAACAAAAAAACTTATTTAAAAAAATAAAATTTCTCTACAGAATATAAATATTTCCTAATGCATACTTGCTATGATATGCGATATAGATGTACATCAGCTCTATTGAGAGGCGCCCAAATGAGAGGCTTAACTGTATTGCAAAGTATGGAAAGACTTCAGAATTAAAACAAGCGAAAATACAAATCCACGTATAGAACACAAATGATTAGTAAAACACACATACGTTACACACATACGCATTTTGCTATAATTTTTTCGTGTCTTATATATATTCGATACCAAGCCACCGATGCATATTCCAGTTTTGAGAGAACTAGTGAGTTAAGTATTTTTATTGGAGTTACGGACAGAAAATTTGTACATGTTCGCATCCAAAATCTCATCGTTGTTTTTGCTCTTTTAAATAACGCGTTGAACTGGTCTTCAAATGTTAGTCTTACATCAAAAATTATTCCAAGTTCATAAAAAAAGACAACTTTTCAAGCTAATGTTATTCGTTACGTAGTCATGTATTATCAAATTACCTTTTTGATGACAAGATAATATGCTGAATTTAGATATATCAAGATCAAGAAAGTTATCTATGCACCAGATATAAAACTTTATTACATTATTATATAATGCGTTCTATTACTTATGTATTATTTTAAGACAGCAAGTACCTTATCTGTTAGACCATTTCGGGATGAAACCATGTTAAAGGTCAGAAACCAATGTTTTAAAATGCTGTCATACTTTATACTATATATATATTTCCAGTTGATTGAGAAATCTCTACAGCAGCGCACATTGCTTAAGATTTCTGTTAAGGACGTGGCGAAAAAAAAATTCGATATTCGCGTAGAATGTTCGGGTTCTTATACTTATTATACTTCTTTTGTGGCTTTAGTTTTAAAGAAAGATCTCTTATTATATTTTTTGTGAACCAGAATACATTGTACAAAATTCGTACAACATATCATAGAGACAATCACATGCAGTATGTGGATCATGACACTTCTACACTGAAAACAAACCTATGTTTAATATGGCAACATACAGATTATAGTAATCACATTTTTTAAAATTATAATTTTGTAACGGAAAATGTAAAGTAGAGTTATATGTTGTGGAAGCAATTTCTTTTAAAATCAATATCTGGGTAATGTCTATCTTTTTTTTTTTTAAATCAGTGGAATGGAGCTGGAAGTGTTTGTGTGAACGTTTGCTAATAACAGATCTAAATTTCAAAGGTTAATTTTTAAGATATTATTATGCAGCTATAATTTAAATAATCCATAAGCAGTATAAATAATTAAGCTGTATTATGAAACCCTTCATTTGAGAAGTGAGATACACATTTTCGCACATTGAAATCTCCTATCATAACGATTCTGTGTCCTAATAATTGAAGCTGATCTACAATCAATTTAAAAAGAAGCTCATACTTTATGTCCGTCATACAAGGTGGAATATAATAATTGTTAAGTAATTAAATCTGTTTTTAGCCGGGAAGTGTCTTAGGACAGTAACCTTTTTATAAAGATGGCTGCTCACTTAAATGCCAACTGATCCGCTTGGCATCGCCGGAATTGCCGCGTTCGTGGGTACGCTCTTCCAACCCACGATCTACCCTTGAAGCTCGTTAGTTTTTAATTGTAATGGCGCTAGATAGGGTTTTCCCTGATACAAGCTCCGCTGGTTTCAGAGTGCCTCCAAAAATAGGCAAGTTAATTATTCCTAAACACTCTTAATTCTTATGAGACGGGTAACATGGGCGGGGTCACGCGAGTTAGAGAGAGCACCAAGTTTGTCGATTAAATATTGACTTTCACCCCATAGAACTCACTACGTTGCTACATTAATCAAAATTGTGTAAGAGAAATTATACAAGAAATGCCACGTAGACAGAAACGGTCGGGATTTAACATGAGGAACCACAGCTATCCTAATATGGCCTACCGACACTCTTGCGTATGCGCTGCCGGCGTTTCCAACAGGTCCTCTCCCCTTCGACTCCCAAATGTCCTCAGCATCAATTAGTGATTTTCACACACTGCATGCTTATAGTTTAACAATATGACATTACGTAAAATAGCTTTTTGCTACAGCTGAATTATTTCTGGATATTCTGGTGCAAATAACATAAAGTTTCTGATGACCACTCTTGCAATTAGGAGCTACACATTTACGTCACATGCTTACCGCGTTTATAATAAGAAGATGATAACTTGTTAAGAAATTAGAGGATGCACTAGGCTAAATTTTTTCCACGTACATTTGAAGAATTTTTACAAATTAATCGTTTTTTTATTATTTTTCTAAACACTCTAAGTTTTTCAACGAAAAAGTCAAACCCTATAATCTTGGCGCCACCTGTTGGATTAGTTTAACCGTCGTTTTCCCTAGGAATCGTAAGAGAACAGAAAAGTGAGGGCGACGCATGGGGCTGGAGCAAATATTAGGGTACCTTTTCACGTGGGTCTATTTTTAATTAACCGTGATATTAAGATTTTTAAAAGGATACATTTCTAGCTACCTTGTTGAATAATACGAAATAGAGTGGTTGAGAACCTAGACACGAAGGTGATGTATTAAATCAATTCAACGGTAAATTAAAAACAGTTGTTCGTGAGAAGGTACCCATAGATATCAATACACGCTGTAAAAAATGATCCTATGAAGGTTAATAGACAGTTTAAAAAGGCACATACCTAAATATTTGGCGTCTCTCAAACTTAACGAAAGAACAATGACCAGGCATTTCAGTCAATGAACATCTTCGACTAATCCAAAGAAACATTCAAGTAAAGTTTTACCATAGCAGAATTGAAATAGGATATGAAAAGGGAGCAATATCGAGAAAGTTGACCTCTCTTTTTAACGAATGCTGATTGATTCACACCCTATTGTAGAGAACTACGCAAACTACGTAACGTATCATATGTTTCGAGTCTTGGCTGCTTAGAGCTGCTGCGATCGGAGGTGCATGGTGCACGTCGTGAGGGCAAGGTTAGAGACAGATGTGTCAAAAATTGAGTCATATATGCGCCGCATGCGTGTAAGCGATATATAGCGGTAAATATTACATTAGTTACATTCTATGGGAACACTTTTTTTTTAAATATTTTAAACTGCAATAATGGAAGCGTAAACAATAACCCGCAATATAACCGCGATCGGCTAGTACAAACTTCTTTCTAGATAATATAAAAGAACGAGAAAATAATTATACCTCACAATTTCAAATTTTTTATATTCCACCAAAGTAAATTAAGTAAGGTATTTACTCTTTAAAAGAAAGCTTTTAAGCATTTAGGGTTTCTACATGTAAACGATATATGGCACGTTGCGGTAAAAAAGACTTCCTCAATTAATGGGTTTTCTATTTATTCTCTATACAAGAAGACATTTTAACGTGAGAATCAACGTGCAGAATCATAAAAAAAGACATACATGACAGTTAAAGCTTTTTTTTATTCGCGCGAAACTCTGACATCTTCTGACACCGTGTGCGGGCACAGTGTGCTCACGCAGATATATCACGCCCTTACGCCGTGCGGCTTGCGTAATGCATCGCGCTTTGCTATCTGGGGCAATATCACTTACTGTGTACAATATCAGAATATTACAATATCGCACAATATTAAATTCAATATTACTGTGCAATATCATTTACTTACACGCCTGTTTACTAGTCGCAGCGTGAAAGATAAAATTTACTCATGGGCTTTACTGAACGCTCGAGGTGCTGTGTTAGATTCTTTTTAGCTTTGTTTTTGTTTTTTTTAATGTTTGCATTATTTTTCTTTTCTTTATATTATTTGTTTTTAATTTTTAATTTTCAACAACAGTAGCAGTGAATTTAGAAGATAAAACCAATAAAATATTATTTTATTTACATTTTTCAAATATATTGTTAAGGATGACATGGAAATACGGTGCAATATTGAGTGGAAGAAATTTTGATTCAGTGCCTCATTTTTCGAAATATTTTATCCTGAAAACGAGGTCCCAATCATACACATAAAATATTACAAAGATGGCCTTAAAGAATAGTGAAACCAACTTATTTTCGTTTGAACTGCCTCTTATCAAATGCAAATATCTCAAAACAAACTTGATTTCTTTCATGTGAAAGATAACAACTGCGAAGCAGATTGTATAAGCCACAGAAGCATTTGAATATTCATCAGTTAAATTCTTACATGACATTCTTATATTGAAAATATGAAGAATTTCTGTACTCTTCTCTTACTCTTGACCGTTATCCTGAATTCTATTGGTGACTATAATACAATAATTTATCTATTATTTAGGTAAATATCCTTTAAAGGTTTAGGTAAATCAGCATTTTTGTGATTTAAAGGTCGCGTAAAAATCGTTAATGTACCAACCAGCTTGAAAACTGGCCTTTCATTCATGCGTGTGAATATTGGCATACGCCCATTCTGTAACAGCATTGGGTCTGTTCGGCACAGACTAGAAGCCTTTTTTCAAAGTAACACTGAGAACCGTGAGTGAAATTTATATCGCAAATTTGAGTGCGCCTAAAATTCGAAACTATTTTTTATCGCGCTTCGCGCTCGATAATATTTTTATCTTGCGCTACGCTCTGTCCTTTTATATTCCCCACACATGTACACATACATATTAGAACTGTCGGTCAAAGCATCTGCAACATTAATTCGGTAAATGTGTATTCTCTTTTGTTAAATCTCCTTCGACTTTAACGAACACATTCTCATCACGTATCTCGTGGTTTGCACTCGAATTTGTCCTTAAACTTGTATATCATTTTCATAAATATATAAAATTTTAATTAATAACATGCGTTTTTTATAAACTTTATTGACTCATTTCCAATGCTTTTTTTGTCTATTGAATTTTCTACCTCATCTTGTTCTAAATCAAAGTTGTAAATGCTATAACACTGGTAATTTTTTGTTCTATGAAAAAGACCGTTGGAATCATTTTTCTTTCTTTTGAATATGATGTATATCCGCACAGCGAATTTTTGACTTTTAAAAAAAGTGTATCAAGAATATAAACAAGGCTCTCCCTTCTGCCATTTTTATCCAAAATGGCTGTCTAACGAACTTGATCATGAGTTTAGGACACTAAAAGAGTTTGAATAGGCCACTATAATAGATTAGTTTTTCATAAGCATTCACAAAAATATCGGAATTTTTATTTTTAAAGTATATATATTCTTATAGGAAATTTCACTTCGCCTCTCATTTCTCCAATTAAAAAATTTGTGTCTTTAGCCATTCTCAGAAAAAAACTGGAAACCCTCGTTTTACAAAATACCAAATTTTGTTGTATTTTTTATTTCTACTCGGAATAATTCTTTCAATTCCTTAAATTGTTGGTTGAGCCTATGCTGATAGCGTGGGCAAAGAACGGTTTTACGCTTTATCTTAATGTATAATCTTTTTAGATTTTTATGATGAAAGTTCTGTAACCGCAGTTCAAATATTGTCTGCCTGAATAAGTAATTCGTGTAACTTTAGATTGACCACGTTGACATTAGACAAGATTATATGTCAAATGACAACTGAGAATACAAATTAAAAGGTTTTGATTTTAGTAGTTTAACACTGCGCTTTCTCAAGTTTGTTTTTTAGACCTTGTCCCTATTTCCCTACACTGAGATACGTTTTGTATAGCCAGCCCGCTTTTACTGTGGCTGCTACGCCAAACGTGAACGTAGCAACTTTACTGAGTTAACCGCTTGGTAGCAGCACTAAAAAAGAACGGGAGGGGACAAACGGCACGTATGGTCAGCGCGCTCTTAGATTGCACACTGGCTGTGCTTTTTTAAGCGCGGCTAGCCAGAGGGTTATTGATGCGTATGAGACGGTATTGGCTACCCTCTCCGAGTCGCTCGCTGGCGGCACAAAGTTGCGCGGCCACTACGCTTTTTCCGAGCTGCCTACTAACATAGCATAATGGCGCTGGCGGTACAACCTCTCTCTCAGTGTTTAGTTAAGTGATTTGTAAGCTAATGCAATAAGAGTGACAGATATGCTAGCAAAACACTGCTAGAGCCGAATTGTGCCTTTGGATGTATGCCCTTCCCCCATTAGTTAGAAAACTAGACAGTATGTGTTTTAGATGCTTGGAGTGTCATTGCATGCTCTGCAGCTATCATCGGGAATGTCCTGCCTCAAATTATAGCGACCGTCCTGGCCCGGATTTAATCAGGGTATTTTGAGGAAAGCAGGCCCTATCTTATATCACATCGAGAGACCTCCGCAATTTGTTTATTTATTTATAATATGAAGATCTACAGTATAGGACCATTTCCAAGGCTACTTTCATAAAAGCATACAATGTGGAGATTTTCCATTGGTCGTTTAAAGGTTTCCCATACATTTGCGAGAGTTCCGTACGCTTCTATGAGACAGCTTGAAGTCAAAAAACAATCGTTGATGCGCAGTGAAGCGCGCATGCGCTGTAACTGTAGTAGTTGATAGAAGACGGAGTGAGTGAACCATAACCTACAAATATATATCGTCTACTAAGTTCTTTTTTTTACTGAAATAAAGTTCAGTGTAAAATAAAAAAAAATAGGTAAATAAAAGCTTAATCAGCATTGTCCATCCCACGGTAAGTTTACTTTTTATACATACAATTGTGAAGTGCGTCAAAATTTTACTTTGCTGTAGCGTTGCAGTTTTTCATGTTCTAAGCATTTGAATTTAAATCCATCCAAAGCACGTTATTTTTTTCACTAGTGTGAACGAAGAATTAACAAATTTGTACTTTACTTGAAGAATACTATTATATTTTAGATACTTATGTAAAATACTTTAAAATATTTGTAATTAGAGAGAGTGCATTTAAGGAAGGCACTAAAGTCAAAAGACCAATTTTCTGCACAAAAGTCGAATTTTCAACTCTCAAATATTTACTTTCCACAGAGGAAGTTTGTATTCAACCATGCAGTTGCATTTTAAATAAAAAAAGAGGAAATTTAAAACCTAACGATGACTTAAAAAAGACAGGTTTGTAACTAAAAAAATATTTATTTCTCAACAAATAATGAAACATGTATGTTTTCAGTTACAAAAATAATTTTATTTCAAAAAAACAACCGAAGTTTCAGTCGAATAATTCAATTTGGAACGACAGAGATGAACCTTCAGCCCAAAAAATACATATTAAAGAATTTATTCGAACTTTCAACCAAATAGTTTAATTGTCATACAAAGCTCCAGTTTTTGTCAAAATAGTAAATTTTTTAATAAAATAGCTGTAATGTAAAACCTAGAGATTACTTTTATTAAATTATTTCACTTAAAAATTCAGCTCTTTGATTAAAAAATTGACTATTTTGATGAGTATTCGAGCTTTTTGTGGACAATTCAACGACTTGGTTGACAGTTTGAATATATCTGAAAATTCTTTTGTTTTTTTGGTTAAAAATTAAAGTTTTCAACTGAAAACATGCAACTGCATGGTTTAATATGAGCTTTTGTCTTTTGAAAATGTGTCTTTTAACTTTACTGCTGAACAATTTATATTTGTTTTTACTTTGTGACGGAAAAATCCGTATTTGCTGCAAATTATTTTTTTTATCTATCTTTTGTTGTTTTTTTTTAAAACAATTTTTAACTAAAAATGTTGATTCGATGCGACTCGAAAAACCTATAATATTAATACATTTTTTTAAAGAGTAAAATATTATGGCAATGCATGATATTTGAAAAAACGGTTTTTATACTAAAATTTCTTTCATGAACATAATTCTTAATTGATGCAATAACGGAAAAGACTTCTGCATTCAATGCAAATCGATTGATCTATAATATTAATACACTTTACTGAAGAGTAAGGAAGTTATGCTCATTGGCAATATTTGAAACATATGTTTTTAACGCAAAAATTTTTTTCATAAAAATTATGGCAGAGACTGAAAAGGTTTGTGAAAGTATTCTGATAGTCATCGATATTTTTATGCCTGAAAATAATCCAGTTGATAACTATTTACTTTAAGATTAATAAGTATTTTGTGTATTTTATTCTTGTTTATCTTGTGCTATTTTCAACCTATTGGTTGAAAGCTTGATTTTTATTGATAATTTAACTCTTAACCTAACTTAGCATTAAGATGGGAAAGGGATAAGTTTGAGCCATGATTTCCCTTTTCCAACTCGAAAAATTGCCATTTTAAGTACGAAATTTGATTTGTCTGATTTGTCATTGTAATTTTAAACTTTTCTGTATTGTTTTGTAATTTTATATTTTTTTGGAAAATATTCATCAATTGACAAAAATAAAAACTTTAGTTTGTCTATTATTTAAAACGAGAAGCAAAGTCCTAGTGAAATAAGCACCATATAAATATAAATACAAAAAAAGTGGAAACACTCGAGATCTAATCCGGAGCTATTAAAATAGCTAGCTATTAAAATAGCCAGTTCCTCTTTTCCTTCCTTATCCATTCATCAACTGGTCTTTTAAGTGGTCCTTTTTCCAGTCTTGCTGCCGGGAAGCTCCGGCTACCGTTGAGCCAAGATCACGAGTGTCAAAATTCTTGCCTTGGCATGCGGTCTTCCCTATAACTTTTAGAATGTCTGCCTCGGACCCGTTGATTAGTTGGTTGCAACGGGAATGGTCTAATTAGATACCTCTACCAATGCGTGTTTCCGTACTAGACTCCGCTACGTCGATGAGCTCTGCCTTAGGGCCTACTGAGTTTTCTATTAACAGCCTGACTGCTAGTTATTAAATAGCCGCCTCAAGTCTCGGGTGATAAGTTGTCGCTTCCCAACGCGAAGATGTAGGGTTCACCCGGTGTTATCCGATCGTCTGTCTGGTGCTGCCGTAGGACCACTGCAGCGTGTTTGTCGTGCAGGACCTCTTGGTTGAACATGGCTGCTGGCCGTGATAGTACATGATTGGTGATACCTCTCGTAGTTTCTCCTACGGAGTTAGATGAACAACCGACTTTCGAGGAAATTTTCGGTGTTTACCACCTGTCAGTTTTCTTCTGTTCACAGTCACTGTTGAGTTCTTTTCCGTTTAGTGTTTCAGCCTATACACCAGACCCTTACACATTGGTGTTGAAATTAAGCATAACATGAAATAAATAAAGCTGGATTAGTATACGCGGTATGTGTAACACTAGTCGTTGTGCCCACCCAAATATAACATAAAAATGTACAACTAAAAATACTCCTTCGCCTATAAACGTTTCTTGGCTAGACGGTAAGTTAATGCACCTTATAAGTGTGTGTCTACTTGAATTTAATTCAAGAACCAAGGTGTGGATTCACTGAATCCGCATCAGATTGTTATTACCTTATGTAAATACTTATCCTAAAAACCTCCTAACAATGTATGACATGTTTTGATCCATGTTTGTTTGATCCTTTCGATCCCTCAAAAATGGAAAAATTTATTTGAAAGGCTACTTTTTTATTTAAAAGGTACTTCTGAAGTATTCGAATATTTTCCTACACGGATAAATCTTCTTTCATTAATATTTACAGAAGATGAAAACTTTTTAGGTATCTCTCAATTTTGTTGTGATGAAACCCCCTACCCGTTTCCTTATTTCACATCACCGCGTCCCCATAAATAATTATATTTTTTTCCTAACTACGCCTTCTTTTATCTTCTTTATAAAATTTGCCATTGTTGTCCAGTTTTCGCCACTATTTGCTTCAGCAATCCGATTTTGACCAGTAGCCTGCCTTTCAACAATTTACAAATATCATCACGTTATCATTAAAGATAAGTTTTCTTTCACCATGACGTACATGAAATCCTTAAACAAGAACAAAAAAGATGTTGTAAAAACTCATAAAGCTATAAAGCTCTAGTCACTATGGACGCTGTTGGCATGACCCAAGCGCGTGAACATCAAATGAAAATGCACATGTCATACATTAAATATGATAAGGCGTGTCCCTCCGCCATTACGACAAGACTGAAATAATATCTAATGAGTTTTCTCAACTCGATAAACTTAACTAGGGCAATTAAGACCTCTGCCATCCGTGCGTTCGCGTACTTATTCGGGGTCTTCAAATGGTCTAACATCGAGTCTGAAAGGGTAAACAGAGTCGCCGCTTTGAAAATGACAAAGCGCCAACTTCATTACAGTAGATTAGCTTGCACCCCAAAACAATTAAGTGGATAGTAAGGCAACTAATATTTGGCTGAGAAACGGCTTTCTGTTTCCAGAACAGGAAGATATCGTTTTTGCGATCTAGGACGAAAGGTATCATTTGCTTCTGAATTGGGGCACAAAACACCTTCTGCTGTCAATTGTTATCACAGTTTTGCAGGAAAAGCGTATATTATATTAGCATATTAACTGCGAAAACTGGGAAAACGGCATAAGCTACAACTTAAAAAAAAGACATAGAACTTAATTTTTGACAAAAATATATACTCTGAAAAAATGCAGTTTGTTTTGAATGTTTCCATACGCCAAGGTGTTTAACTAAAGAAAATTATAGACGTTTATGAGATTGGGCCTCATGATGCCAACTTCATTTACAACTGGTCACGTACCAATGAACAACTGTGTTGATGCATAAAAGAATAATGTAATTCTGTATTTCTTGTTTCAGAATCAAGTTCACAGTCTAAGCGTTTGCCTGCTCATGGTCATAATCAACACTCTGACAGGCCTCTACCAACTGCTGAAACATCTGATCGTGCCAGGTCACGGTCTCCTACTCTCAGGGAAACTTTTCCTGCCGTACTTGGATACAGTTTAGAAGATCTTGAATTTATACGACTGATTCCCCACAGCAATACGAAGCGAAGATTTGAACTCCGAAGATACGTTTTTCCTCCAGATACACCAATTAAATTGAGAACAAAAAACCATGTCCTAAATCCCCTGCCAACCGGAGAACAAATTGTATTATCAGCGTCCAATGGCGACGTCTTCGCAATGTTAGATAAAACAATATGGCAACGCACTATTCTTCGTGGTATATTTACACCTGATCCTGCGCTGCCAAAACGGGTAAAAATAAACATGAATAGCAGCGAGGTTGCGGAATTGACCTCAGAAGAAATAGCGGAATGTCCGGTATCCACCCATGAGCAAATTGCAAAGAGTTATGGAGTAATAGGTATGTATTAAAGAATTACTTTCTATATTTACAATTACATTTTTCTACATTTCTCAACAAATTTTAGAAGAATGCATTAAATTACTTTAAATATCACAAATTGTGTATCGTTTTATATTTTGCCATTTAAAATAAGTTTGACTCAAACATCTGTATGGTAAGTTTACTTGTAAACTAGCTTCATTTTGTTAATTTTTGGTGCATTTTGGCTTGACACTCCTGCTACCAGTTTAAAAAACGGTCGAAACCTTTTATTTATTTTACATTTATATTAGGTTTCGAAAACTTCGAAGCATCTCGAACGAGAAACTGGAACACTTTGAAAACCTGTTTTTAGTAGTGCATGTGTGTGCATGTGTGTAGGTACTTAAAACAAAAATGTAATCTTGTATTTATTGTTTCAGGAATAAGTTCACACTCCAGGCGTTCGCCTGATGCTGGCGCTAATCTTGGCGTTCATCATAGTGGACCTTCATCCTCTACTTCTGGCAGCCACTTTCTAGACACGACTCATAATTTTGCTACACCTCATCATTCTGACAGGTCTCCACCACCTGCCGAATCACCTCTTTATGACAGATCCAATTATGCTACCCTGAGGAAAACTTTTCGAAGGATGCTTGGATATAGATTTGAAGATCTTGAATTTATTCGACTTATTCCCCATAAATATCCGCATCGGATATTCGAACTGCGACTATACATTTTTCCTCCAGATAAACCTATTGGATTGAAAACAAAAAATCTTGTCCTAGGCCCTATCCCAACCGGACACCAAATTGTTCTATCAACGTCCAATGGCGACGTCTGTGCAATATTACTCAAATTGGCAAACAAAAGCACGAGCCTTCGTCCAATATTTACCTCCATTTTGGGGATCTTACAACGAGTGAAAATAAACACGAGTAGCGGCTCGGTTGAAGGATTGACTGAAGAAGAAATAGCGGAATGTCCAGCAACCGCCGGGGTAGTAGTCACAAAGGTTTATAGAGTATTTCGTGTGTAAATTGAGAGCTGATAATTTTTCTTAAGAAAGTGAATATTCTATTTTTAATTAGAATTCTATATGGGTAAGAACACAATCGATAGCTAAGGAAGGCTTTGCCTATTGTTTATTCATAAATTCAATTATTTTGGTGAATATAATAATATAATATATCTATAATTTGGACCGACATATATTTTCTTTAGGAGTGTAAATGGCATACAAACAAAGGTCAAATAATTCTGATAATTATATTATATAAAAAAAAATATAACCTTAGAAAAAGATGCGAAGTTTAATTTTGAAAGTATATCTATTCTTATAGAAAGTTTATTTTTTGATCTTTTTTCTTCAGAGAACCAAGTTCTTTTTTTTTCTTTTTCAAAAAAAGTCGTGAACTTCGCTATGCAGAATACCAAATTCTGTTTTATTTTTTAGTTTAACTTGGCATACATAATTTTGCCAATTTCTGAAAATGTAAAAACTCTGGGCTATGTTTTACTGCACCTAATTTTAAGATGGTATTATCTCTCGATCGGAGTTGTAGTTCGAAACTATGGTCTTTTGTTTTTGCTGCAAAACTATAAAAATAATTCACAAAACGTGTCGTTTGTGCCATTTAGAGCCAGTATGATGGATCATGTTTTTATTAAGTATACGTATGCATCAAAATCGCTAGTTTAGAGCAATGATGTGAAATGTGATCATGAAAATGTGGTATCCGGTATGATTTTTTGAATTTATCAACAATTTTTGTAAACAAATACATGATTGAAACAGTTTTTGAGAGAAGAGAACCCTTTTTTGTCTGCGAATCTCATTGGCCCTGACGTACATTGATGTATTTTTGTCATTTTACGTAATGCATTAAATATATCAAAAATTATTGTAAACAAATGCATGAGTTGAACAGTTTTAAGCATAATAAAACCGAAGATTCTTCTGATTGTCTTCAATCTTATTGTCTACGAGGCTCCTTGATTTTTTTTTTGTTACCTGATGTAATTCTTTAACTACATCAAAGAATAATATAAAGATAAACCAACATATCCATGAGCTGGGCATTCCAATGTAGAGTAAGATCGTCCATTCTTTAATTTTCGTCTTTCATCATAATTTTTAATTTAAATAGGCCTCCATTAACCACCATATAAGACATTCTGTTGGTCGCCACCGGATGGCAACACATGTTTCACGCGCATGCGTGATTCTTGTGCAACGAGAGGAAACAGCTGAACGTTCAGAAATTTCGTAGGGAATACTCGAGTAGAGAACAACAGAGAATCTTACACAAATATTCATTATGCTCTGTTAACGGGAAATAATATTTTCATGATATTGAATATTCATATTTTTATATTGCACTTGATGTAGGAAGTTGACACTTACATTACAAGGTTATGTTCCACTCAATAATTGTTGTTTTATATTCTGATGTTCAGAGATGCCAACTTTTTGTTCTTCCTTAATTTTCTTTTCCCTAGGTTTAATCACATCCAAAAAAACGATCTATTTGATGATAACCAAATGAAATTAGTTACTGAATATTGATTACAATACTTTATTCCTACATTAAACAAAAATTGGAGATTTCTTTTGCGAATAAGAAAAGCTCAAGAGCAGATACGGAAAATGGTTCCTTATGAAATTTACTGTTGCTTTGACTACACCAAAGATTGGTAGATGGTCCAAAAAAGATTTTTCAGGCAGCTCTACGTCAACGAAAAGAAGGGAACTTCAAAAACTTCATATAAATTCACATAAGGATATAAAGGCACTTAGCATTAGTGATCCGAGTGTCCCCATTAAGTTACAAGAACTGCACGATAATACGGTAAAATTTTTGACAGAGATTCCTACAATCAAGAGTTCCATAATGGAAAAAAACTGCCCGCCTCGCGGGCATATTCTCATCGCGCGCATGGCGCGCGGCTCGCTTCGCTCGCAAGTTTGAGCGCGCCTAGGGCGCGCACCTGTTGAATCTCGCGCTTCGCGCTCGATAGTGTATTCACCTCGCGTTACACGCTCGGAGACATTTGCCTTACGCTTTACGCTCGGTTCCTCTAGGTTTTTGCACTTCCTGTACTCGCTATTGCGCGCTTCGCGGGCTATTACACTCTCAGTAAGCTTCATCGTTATGACATGCTTTTGGTTCAAT
>JAAAKG020127463.1:0-14827 GCA_010014905.2 Druon quercuslanigerum
AAATGTAAAATTCTTAATAAAACTTTCGTTAATTAAAAAAAAAGTTATTCAATTATACATGCAAATATTACTATTACAAAAAGTGTAAACAAAGAACGTACTTTAAAAGGAGAAAAAAAAGAGGAATAACTTTAAAAAAGAAAAGATAGGAATGGGAAAAACAGTGTGAAGTATCTGTTTAGATGCTTTATTTATGAAACAAAATCCCTAATTTGTATTTTTTTAATCATTGTAAAAAATTGGTATTTACACTTATATATTACTGAAAATTATATTTAATAGTTATTGAGGTAGTAAAGTAGTGAATAATAAATAATAAGTTGTTGTTGTTTTTTATAGTTGAATCACAAAAAGATTATCATGCGCGAAGAAAACATCATCATCATCCAAGAACCACTACAAGTTCGGTAATGTCGACTACTCGGGCAGTCACTGCAACGACAGAAACTGTCATTGTGGCGGAAGTTGAGGATAATATCATACCAGAAATCACTACCAGACCAACCACTACCGAGATAACAACCGAGCTTATAGAACTTACTACAACTAGCGTCGCGACGACTCCAAGTACAACCACATCTAGCACAACGCCTCCTCGTAAGTGAAACAGTATTTGTTTACTTTGAATAATCATATTATATTTTCGGCGAGGCAATTCAATTAATATTTTATGGTAGATACCAAATAGTGTTGATTATTGGTCTAATATTTATTGGAGAAAGAAAAAAAAATCTACCCGAGCCCGGGTTTGAACCAGGAACGTCACTATATATGAGTGGAGCGTTAACCAATTACAACACCGACGCTTTGCTGGATTATTTCTTGTTTCTTGTATATAATATGGGCTGAGGTAGTTTTTTCTACTTTCTCTAATAAATAGTAGATAAGCAATTGATACTATTTATTATTTTATTCGGAGCAAATATGTCATGAGGCTGCAACGCCCTCTGAAAAGTTTACGTTATATAGCTCTTTATTGAAGAGTTTCAGCTTGTGACATGTAATTGGTCCCAAAGGTGCTACAATGTTACGAAAATACTTCCACAAATTACTACTGAATAACGCAAAATTTTTTCTCCTGCTATAGTGTTAAGAAGAAATAATGCCACTAGATGACACTCTAGATTGAACTCACATTTTAGACGGCTTTGCAGTCTCCAAAACAGCTGACTTCGAATAAAATATCGTACATCACTCATATTGTTACACATGCCTCGTCACATGGAGCTCAATCATCATTCGTTTAAGAATCTAAAAAAGTCATTATAGAAAATCACCATATGAAAATAATGTTAAAATATGGAAAGAATTTATGCTAAATATAGAGAAACCACAACGAAATTACTGAATTTCAAAAGTTAAAAAAAAATTCGAATACTTTAATATTATCCGAACTGATTCCAAAGTATTAAATCAGCTTCCAAGAGATTTAAAAATATTTCCACAAATTTGAAGGTAATTTAGAGGAGATAAAAGATTTTCGAACATTTCCGGGAAGTTTAAGGGATTCCAAAGAATTTCAGAAGATTTCAAAAATTTCAAGGGATGTCAAATAATTTTGTGGGATTTAAACATTTAAAGAGCATTTTAGAAGATTTGGGAAAATCAAGTAAATTAAATTTCAGGATTTATCAGGATAAAAATATCAGGATAGAAAATCAGGATAAATTTCAGGAGTTTATTTCATTTATATTTAAGGGATCTCAAGTGATTTCGGCTTATATCAATGCACTTTAACGATGCTTGTAAACAAGATTTCACAGGATTGAATAGAATTTTAAGAAATTTAAAATAATTTTGTGGGTTTTCGAGAAGACATGTCAATGAATTTCTGAATAATGTAAGAAGGCTGTTGAATATACAAGGATCTCTATGGAATTCAAGGAATTTGAACGGTTTTACTATTTAAAGTACCTACTTAAATAAATAATTTTTAAGGGATTTTAAACGGTTTCTACTCATTTTAACGGATTTTTAAGATTTTATGTTGAAGGATTTCAAGGGATTTTAAAGTTTTTTAAAAAATTTCAAGAGAAATCGAAACGTTTAAGGAATTTTCTAGGATTGCCAAAGATTTCGAAGAATTTCTAAAGAACTTTGTAAAATAATTTAAATGAAAGAATATTGACGGATTCTTAGCGATTTCAGTGCCAAAAGAGCCTAACTGAATTGCTCAAATTGCTAATTTTTTTTTAATTGACTGTGTATTTTTTGTATAACCGTCCAAGGTTGAAAAACGCGTCTCTGCATCCGATCGTTTCCGAAACTTTCTGAGAAAAAATGATAATAATATTTTATGCAAATTGCAGATAAAACGGTCTAAATTTAAAGAAAGTGTGCCTCCAACGAAAAAAAATGTCTCGCTACATTTTCTCGGACCCTTATAACATTTTCCATTTAAACTTTACAGTGTTCATTAAAGCACTAATTAGGACTCTCTAGTGCATTTGTGCCCTTATTTTATTTTATCCTCGAACAGAAAAAGTGCCGAAATATTATTTTCATTTTAGAAAAAAACACTTTTTCCTGAGATACTCTAGGGCTACATTGAGGAATCAAAAGTTTGATCGAAAAATTTCACTAAGTTCCGAAGAAGTGTATGGCAATTTTTGTTGCTGGATTTGCATTTCCTCAACTTTAGATGGTGACCTAAATTCTTGTTTATAATTGAAAAAAAGCATTACAAAATAAAAGTTCTAAAAAAACTTTTGTCATAAAAAAGTCATAATCCTCTAAGCCAACTATTCAACTTAAAAAGCTTTTAGCATGCCTAAAAAACAATGAATCCTCCTAGCCAACCAGGCAAACTAAAAAGTTTTAAACATTTCTTTAAATATTTAAAAATCTGTTGAACTCCTTTTAAAATCCTGCAAATATTTTAAACTATTGAGGTCCCTTAAAAAATGGGTAGAACGGCATTCATGCCGGTCTGAAAGACTTTTATCATATGGTTTATTGAATCTCAGTCAGATTCTGAAAGAATTGTTTACAAGAAAAAAAATAATATGTCCATTTTTGTAAAATTAATAAATTTTAAAGTAAAGAACCTAAGCTTTTTTTAGGCAAGAAAAAAAGCCTAAGTTTGAAAAAAGTATGATAAAATTGTTTAAACATTATTTTATTTTAAATGTAAATACTTTAAACACTAAAATAATTAAAATTCCTTTAAATCTCTTTATTTTATAGTTAGTTATTCAATATTTAAACTGAACATTTTTTCAACTACAAAAGATTTAATTTTTACTATTTGGTAAAATCTTTATTAACCGGTAATTGACAATAAGCATGTTCTTGTTTTGAGAGGCCATCCTTAAACTTAATTAATAGTAATAATAAATAAGTAAAATAATATTTTGAAAATTTGTCAATTTAATAAATCATCGCTTACTATATCACTACAGTTCCCTCCCCCCTCATTGAGGAAATTTCTCTGGATGCGGGCATGCATGTCGCCCTGGTTTCGCCTAATCTAAATCAAAATATTGATTATTTCAAATACTGTAAACCAACAATAAACAAAACATAAAGTACCATATTCTTTATACCTTTTTATACATCAGAAATCAAAAAGTCGCAAAGAGTATTTACTCTTTGATCGCAAGCTCGATCATCGATTCCATACAGTACTGGAGTTTACTTTGTTATCCGGCAAAGTGCTTGGCCGATTGCACACTTTCGAAAGAAGGAATCAAAAAGTAGAGAAAGAGAGAAAAAATAATCTAAAGAAAGAGAAAAGGGATAGAGAGATGGGCGTGGGTTGGGGTGGTTGATACCAAGAGGCGAAATAGTCTAAGAGAAAGTATGCATATGTTTTCTTCTTTCACTTTATAGGTTTCTGCGTGGTTCAAAGACCAAGGCAGTCCCATCAGTACATTCGCGAAGGCAAAGGCAAGAGGGTAAGTTTTCAACAGTCTTTACGATCGGTGCGAAAAAGGCGAAACGCTACTTCCAAGACACTACTCGAGTCAAGGCTATGTTTGCCTCTCTTTAACTTCAAGAGAGTTTATAACGATGAGAGATCGACTACATCAAGTAGTTTCGCATTCTAGTAGATTTTCTAGTATATTTCCCCTTCCACCGTCATCTCATTTTCAAATTCATTGGCTAAAGTGCATTTATTGTTTTGTGCCAATCTTTTAAAAGCTGTCAAACGTTAAGGTCTTTATATCATTTACCTACTTTGATATTTCGAGTAGAGCCCGTTCCTACACAAATATATAGAACACAACGTATACTGATCAAGTTTTTCCTACACAAAATATTTTATGTCATTATAGTGAAACCCTGATTATATTGTTTTATAAGCAGATAAGTGAAGAAGTTATTTAACAGAAAATCATTTACTTTTATAAAAATTAGAATAAATTTTTACGAAAAAGACAGTTTTCGCAATTCTCACGTCAACACTTGTCGCCTCAAGTCGGTCAAACCTCTCTTTGTACCATCTGAGATAGACGCCGAAGTGCGATCGAATTCGAAATTAAGTTTTCATAGTAGGCCAGTACAGTAGGTCGCTTTCTTGACTCTACACACTTTTTTGTGTGCCTGTGTAACGAACACTAAAAATTGTGAAGACAAATTATTGGATGAAAGTGTCTTTTATATAATTTTAAATAATGTTACGTTTTTTCAGTTATACTAAAAGAACATTAGATAGAGACAATATCAATATGGACAAAATTTATCTTAAGATTATTCTTGTTAATATTAAAAACATATTTAATGAATGAGCGAATTATTCAGGCATTTGTCAACGGAGAAGCGTCAGTACTTTAAATTGGGAACCTCATGAAAATGTCAGAAAAATTTATAATGAGTTAAAAAATCTAATGATTTGTTTAAATAAACTTAATATACAAATATCACTCTATGAAAAGTAGACGATTGTAACAATTTTCCTATTATTGACAAACACTGAGAACGACAAATAGAAGAAATGCCCATTTTTTTCATTTGTTTATTTATAAAAGAACTGAACACCTGATTTAAAAAAATGTGCTTGACAATTCTCTGAACAAATTTATAAGCTTCTTTCTCAAATCTCATGCATCCAAATCGCTGAAGATTATTAGGCTGTAAGTTATTGTTAACAAAAACGTCATCCCTTCCCTCCGTGCGAACATCCCGCGAAAAGTAAGACGAAATCCAAGAATGTTAATTCTGAACGAAACCTATACCGTATATCACATTCTCTCCTTTCTACTATAAATATCTCAACTAGAGATGGTTTGAACTTGTTCAAACAAGTGACAATTTGTTAAATAATAACACAAAATTTTGAAAATGGCTACCTAGGTTATAATATATTAAAAATAAATCAAAACTACCTGAATCATGAAAAAAATGTGATTTATCCCTAAGAGATTGTCGGTTTAAAAAAACGGTTGAATTTGACGTAAAAGATTTGAGGGGAAAAAAGAAAAATCACAAAATTCTCAACAAGTAAGAAAAAAAGTATATTCTAATTTCAATAGTTTAAAAGATAAAACTTCCTAATGTAGTATACTGATATAAGTTTAAATTCACAGTTACATCGTTCTGTAAAAAATATATTGTTTAGTATTTTAATAATGAGTTATAGGTTATATTTTGCGACGAAAAAATATTAAACGCAATGATTTTTGAATAGGAAAAATATTAGAAGGAATATTTTTGTGTACAATATTTCGAGAGTTCTTTCTGAATAATATAATTACTATTAATTTCTTTGTAGGATATATTCTGTGTCGAGAATATTTTCTGTATGAGAAATATTAGAGTATTTAATTTTGTGCAGGAAATATTCTGTGTAGAAAATATTTTGTGTGGAAAAATTATATTAGTATTAAATTTCAAATGCAAAATATTATGTGTAGCAGAGAAAATATCAGTTTACGTTGCGTATAATATATTATGTGTACAATAAATTCGATTACAAACAACATTTTCAAAAAGAGATCCATTGTTGTCTTAGTTCAAAATAATACCGCCTTTATTCGAGTCGGAACATAACCGAACACTCATTTTTTTCGTCTCGAAGGAGTGAAATATGATTCTTATTTACATCGCGATTTTTCTTACAATGAGATACAAAACAAATTGACTTGAGTTAAAGTGCATTTTTAGGATACATTTTAGAAAATGCCACCCGAGCCTATTGACCGAGAAGTTTCTTTTACATCCAGGTTAAAAATCCCAAAAGGATTTTTGGCGCAGTTTAATAGAAATTAAGTAATTAACCATTCTACTTTTAAAATATATCTTTTTTTCTAACCCTTGAATACTATTGATCTGAAATCAAAATCTTATCCATAAAAACTGCAGATCTTACCGAAGCACTTATGATTTATGTTTTCACTTTTTATATGAAATAATTATTTTTCGAGTAATATAGAAAAAATGGGTTTTGAACTGCAGTTATAATTTTTATTCCCTAGGGAGTATAAAATGATGCAAGAGGTGAGTAATCAAATGTATTAAAGGGTTAGTTGATCGTGTCGACAAATTTTTGGGTACACTGAGAGACTTTTTGTTAGAATAAATGATAAACATGTATGAGAAGTTAGTATAATATCGTTTCAAAATAGGGAAAACAGGGTTTGCGTATCAAAAATTATTATACAGTACTTTTCACCCGTAAAAAAAAATATTTTCGTTTGAGCATATGAAAAGGATGTTGCATTAACTCTTAAAAAACTTGCGAGAATTTAAAATTCACTATATCAAATTTGATAAGCGAGGTTGAAACGTGAGTAATACATTTTATTCGAAAGAGCAAAAACATCTTTTGAATTTGCCATACAAAGCATATGAGAATCTCAAAAGTCTGTATGAAAAAAAACTCACTCCACCAAAAGATTTAATCTTCAGAAGGAGGAACTAAATACACAATTAAAATAAAATTAATTACGGACAGACGCGTACAATAATAATTTTATTATTACATACTTAATTTATTCACTACATACATAATCGCACGCTTAATCTATATGAAAAATCGGAACAGCTGCGGGAAGATTCGAACCTTTACAATATGGAATATTGTGCAAAAATTTTGGCAAAGTGGCGCCGTTTGACAACTCAGGGCAATATGACAAATATCTGGGCCCTTTTTCACGAGTAATTTTTTGCTTTAGAAATTTTGTTAATAGATAGGTGAAACATCTTATCACTTTCATTGATTAAATTGAATTTTATAAAATAAATTTTTTTTAAGAAACTGATAATATTCTTGTATGAATAAAATTCTCTAATTGGATATCTCAGTGAATCAGGACAACAAACTTGAGTTTATTCAGATGTACTATCTTATAAATTGTACTCATCGGCTCGATCTGATAATGGCGGAAACAATCGAGGAGCAATCTCAAACGAAACTGTATGAAAAATCAAGAATAATGATTTCATAGTTTGCTATGCGTCTCAGGTTTCCTTCAACTTCATATTGACAATACCAATTTCTAAAATACGTTTTCGAGATTATGACATTCGCGGTTTTTCCTAATCAAATTATTTTTCGAAAATTCAGTAAAAAATATGATTTTTTCATAGTGTTAATTCTTGAAATGAAGATTCATAATATTTTGTATTTTGGAATACTACTTTTTCGTCTTCGTGTTTTAAATACTATAATACTGTTATACGAATAAGTATAATAAAACTTCGGTTTACCCTATTTTGCAACGCTATTTATACTAAATTCTAATTCATTTTTTTCATTTATTCTAACAGAACATCTAGACCAAATCGAAGTAATCAATTACCACCAATTAGAGATAGAGAACCATAATTTGCCATATTTGAGCATAAGTTACCGAAAACTTCAAATTTTTTTTAGATTTTTTTTTTGAAGACATTGTTGATGTAAGTTGTTGGCTTTTAGAGTCGAGTGAATTAAAAATAATTAAGTTGTTTCAAACATTTCGGCACACAATGGTGACCCTCATCAGTGAGTTTTATTAAATCTGTGAAAAGTACATGATATCTTGTAGGTATGCAGTTTTACATTTGGAAGCATCATTCTTTGATTAATATCTCAATAAATTTGTGTAGGGAATTTTAAGATTTTGAATTAAAGATTTAAATATAAGTATCTAAATTTGATATCTTTTGAAACAATGTATTTCAATTAATCAAAAGTAGTCTAATAATGTTATTACTAACCTTATAAGAATTTGTACCAATTATTTGGCATAATGACGTGTTTTTGGTTTTTTCCTCCTCAAAAGAGAAGAGCAAGATTTTAACGTCAATTTTCCCTAAAAACTGAGTGAAAACTGTGGGGTACACTTATATCAACAATTTCTACACAATTTATTATTGAGGGTCAACATAATCCCCCAGCGATTACTTTTTTAGATAGTCTGCATTTTTTTAAGTCTCTAAAATGTCGAAAAATTTCGACAAGTTTAAATTTCAAAAAAATTTAATTTCAAAAGATTTCCAACTTTTCAAATTTTCACAAATTTCATAATTTGAAAAATGTTTTAAACTTAAATTTTTCGTATAATTTCAAAGCTGATCACGCTGAAATATTGTTTGGCAATTTGAACCAACATGAAGCCATAAGTTACCATAAATTACAGAAAAATTACCATAACTTCATTTTCATAAGGGAAAGTGTTAAATGATTTAATTTTGCTTTAAACTGCGCTAATGTTCCCTTGGAACTTTTAACTGTGATCTAAGAGGACTCGCTAGGTCAAATATCAAGTCAATATTCTGGAGTGACCATTTTGGAAATAAACTGGAAATCCCATTTAGGTAACTCCCATTCGAATCGTTCCTAGAATTTTCGTTCTCGAGATTCATAATGCGGGGACTTCCAAACCCAAAGATAAGTGATGCTAAGTCAAACGTGACAAACAGCATGATGGGCGAACTCATGGCGCATTAGTTGCATCAGGTTGCATCATGCAGCCTTGATTGCTTACGTTCGGAGCAAGCGAATGCACTTAAATGTGATTTTCAGTTTATATGCAATTTTTAGAATAAAAAATTCTGTTTTTAAATCTAATCAATGCTTTGTGAACAATTAAATCTTCTAACAATTGAATATCAATTTTATCAACGCAGTTGTACCGAGATGATGAGCCCGACTGCTCGGAACTCTGCCAGTGTGGGGAAGGTGAAGTTCTAGTTTGCAACACAATTTGTGTTGAATCTTCGCCTTGCAAAACTGATTTCGCCTACTATAATCACGCAGCGCCAGCTTATCAGGCGTATCGAGGTCGATGTCTTTGCTACAGTGGTCGTTTTATATGTATGCGGCCATCCCCTGGTAAGCATCAAATCTGCCTAATTTTATTTTGTAATCCTTAATTATCATTTAAATAATCGGTGTGTCTTGTCTCGAAATTTCTTATTATTATAAACTATTTTTCATGAGCTTAGGTAGTCGTCCTTAATTTTTGGGACTTGATCATTTTCCTTTTCCAACTCGTCCAAATTGGTTGGGTGATGATTTTGGAAATTTTTTTTTGATCAAAAGAAATTTTATAATGATGAATCTCTTTTCTCAGATGCATACAGCATTCCGCATGGGGTATTCATGTTCCTGGGGTACAGCGAGACTGATGAGAACTTGCTGAGGCCTCATAACAATCTCACCGTGCTGGATGCGGTGTCTTCCCTAGACAATTTTATGAGAGAGGAAGTAAATAATCAGGTAAGGTCATTTTTTTAAATTTCTGTGTCTAGTTAATCAAGTTTCATCTCTAAAATATCTTTGAAAATATTTCCACTCTAAAATTGGTTACATAGATCACGATGTGAGAGTCCTTCAACTTCCGGTTAGATCAGACGGTTGCGCTCCGAGTTTGCAGACTGTGCTCAATTTTTGCTACCTTTATTTTTTGCCACTTTTTGGTATTAAAATTTTTCTTATTGTAATTATTTATTAAATTTATTTAAGTTAAGCAAAAATATTCATTTTTAATCTTATTTATTACACGGAAAGATGTCTTTTTTAACCTTGATCACTTTTTCTAGAAAATAATTAAATACATACATATGTAAGTATGTATTTATGTTTGGATGTATGTATGCATGTATGTCTTTATATCTATATGCATGTATGTATATAGTATGACAATAATAGAGTAAATATTTATATATAAGAAATATAAAATAAAATTAAGATTTCGAACCCAGACCTTCCAGTCACAAACTTGGAGCGCAACGCAGAGAATGTTAAAATTAAAAAATTCGATTCCAGCTATAATTTTGAATCGAATTAAATCTTTTCCTTTAAATTACAGTTAAAAAAAACTTTTAGGCGGACATTTTTCATTAACTTTATTTACACATAACGTTGAAAAAAATGGTTAACTTTAACATTGTCAGTTTAATAACACGTAGATGATTAAAAATAATTAGTATTAGTGTATCGTAGGTACAAAATATATGCGAAGCATAAATTGATAGTTTATTGTAAACAAATATCACGCAATTAAAAATTTTATTGTTATAAGCAATGGCAGGTGATTTCTGGAATTTTAGAAAAATATGCGCTATTTCAGCACTTTTCTAAATTTCGAGGATTATAGGTTTTATAGTAATACTTTAGTGAACTATATTGCTATTTCTTGACACATGAGATTATCATGAAACATTTTCATAAACAAATTCTCAGTTTTAGTAATTTTTTACGTTAAAATACTTTTTTTAAAGTGTTTTGTTTCACTTTGTAGTTGTGCTTCAGTAAACTAAATTTTTAATTCGTAACTGTTAATTTGATTAACTACTTTTATTTAAAAAATGTATAGTTTAAGAAATTTTCAATAGCTCCAGGTACTTTTTTTTATCGTGCTGTGTCGGGGTTTCCAGACTTAAGCCAATATCAAGCTTGACAATATCAATAAGCAAAAATATATAAGTGTTATTATCCAGAAAAGCTCAAGTAAATTAGGTGCCTGGCTCAAACGACGGATTTGTTTATAAAATTTTCTGCCAAAAATAATAAATATATAAATAACTGTTTGTTTTTGTTGTTCAAATATTACTTTAAATTGGATTGGAAACGAAATTCTTTTATTAACTATTTAAAGTATCATCCACAAATTACCTACCACTGTTTATAACAATGCAATAGTAAGCAATTATGTATTTATAGTTTACTGTCAATTTATACTCGGCTAATGTTTATTTGTCGATTAAACAGTAATATCAATCATTTTTATTCAATTACGTATTATTAAAGCAACAATATGTTAAATTTTACCAATTTTTCAACTTTATATTTTAATAATGTAAAATAAGGCATTTTTTGCAAAGTGACATCCGAAAATCTCTTAAGAGTTTAATTCGCTTTCATTAAAAAAATAATAACTTGTTATCATTGAAAAATTGTGGTTGTAATCATATTTTGAATCTTTTTGTCATTTTGTCTCATACTACTCCCAGTATTGGATTATTAACAAACTTGCAATATGCTACATCAATAAGATACAATTTTCAGATATTCCAAAAAATAAAATACTTAAAAAAATACACGAGCGTTAAATGAACCGCGATGCAAGAGTCTTTCAACTCTCGGTTAAATCAGGAAAAGCTATCAGGTCAAAGATTAGAGGTCAAAAATCAGAAATAACATATCAGGGGTCAAAGGTGAAATGCAATTTCATAGGGCAGAGTTCATTGGTCAAAGTTCAAACTCCGCTGGCGATACGTCAAAGGTCAAAGGTTAGGTGCAAAAAATCGGGGTTCAAGTATCAGGTGAAAGGCAGAAACGGGATTTCGCAATTTCTTTCGTCTTTCATGAGTAATTACCAGATTGGATTTTCGTTTCTTTTCAGACTGTATGTACCCTTTTCTTGTACAACGTAACCAAAGAAAACGTGATTGCGGCCGTCCGGCTAGGGACGGATAATCCACCACAAAACAGCAGTGATTCAGAAAATCTGCAGCATCTCCTGCGCATCAAGGTAAGCTAAACAATAATTTGAGAAAATAAAATTCCCATCCTTTTTTACTAATTATTCTATCGTTTGTAAAAACCAAGGATTTTTCCCACTGTTAAAGCTAAGCTCTATACTCTGATTACGTAATGAAACGAAAAGAACTCGTATTCAAGCGTCAAAAGTCGACACCCACATGAAATGCGAAGCGTTTCTGAAGTTTTACAGAGGTCGACGCTTTGAAACTTTCTAATCACTTTGGAGCGGAGAGCCTTGCATGTGCCCATTCGATCGCACTCACAGCTGAAAATAATTAAAAGTAGAACACGAAGTACAGGAGTGATATGAAAGGAAATCAGCTACTATCAGGAACAAATATTTATTAATACAAATTACCCTACATTTTTTTTTAAGTTATTTTATTTATTGCACTGAATGCAAGTGTGAAAATAATTCTAGGATGAAAATGCGTGATGCGAATTTCTTTACTCTTCACAAAAGCTTGTAGAACTTACGGGCTTATAGGCTGTCCATAAATTTCGTTATCACTTTTGGGTGTTTACCCCCCCCCCCTATTTGCTCTGAAAGAAATTTAGTCGTTTGTTCTCTTTTTTTTTGAGTTCATAGATTCACAGCTCAAAGTGTTCGAAATACTGTCGAAATAGGACAATTTTCCACGGAAATATGAAAATAATAGGGGAATAAATTATTTTATTGAAAATTATTGTAACCAAGAAAGACGAATTTTCTACCATAAAAGATAAATTTCCAATTCAATAGAACGACTTTTTAAAGTAACAGTTGAATTTTTGTTCAAAAAGTGACTGCAACTAATAGTTGCATATTTAAAATAGTAGTTAAACTTTCAGCAAAATCGTTGAATTTGCTATCAAACAGCTGAATTTTCAACCTGAATAGATGATTTTTTTACCGTAAAGAATAACTTTTTACAAAAAAAATAATTCAACGAAAAATATAAAATTTAAATTTTCAGACAAAAAACTAATTTTTAGCCTAAATAAATTATCGGAAAAATAGTTAAATTTGCATACAAAGAGGTTATTTTCATAAAAATTAATTTTCATAACATTAGCTCAACTTATGACCAATTCGTTCAATTTGCAGCCAAAAAGATTATTAATTTCGATCTAAACATTGGAATTTGCAACCAAACAATTTCATGATTGACCAAAAAGGCTGGCATATCATCCAAAAAGATGAATTTTTAAAGAAAAAATACGAATTTAAACCTAAGGGACAAATTTTCAGTTGAATTTAATTTAAATTTGAAGTCAATGAAATTTCTTATGGTCACGATTACTGAGACGTTTACCTTCTTTATTCATAATGTGTCCCCTAAGGGTTTACATGACTTCCATTCCTTACAATATTTCCGCTTACATAATAAACAACAAAAAGAACATTTCTACCTTAATATGTACAAATATTTACAACTATTTTCATAACGTCTTATATCTATCTAGTTCCTTAACTCGACCGAGCGGTCAACAGCGAGAGTGCATGCAAGCGAGAGAGAGAAAATGAGAACGCAAACACATCTTAGTCTACTTATGCTATTAAATATCCATCACTTACAATCCTTACGCTTCTAATCTAGGCGACTTCCGTTTCCTTATTCTTCCACTTTTTTTGTCCTCCAATTTACCATTTTTTCACATGCATTCTTTCATTCACCCTCGTTAGCTCCCCTAGCAGCCTCCAACTCCTTCATCCATTCTTCTCCCAATCCATCCTCCCCTAGAATCGTTACCACGTTCTCTTGCCAGCTTCCTTTATCCTCCATTCATCTTCTATATCCTTCCCATACGTGCTCCCATGTTTCTTCCTCCCATTCACATGTTCTACACTTTCTGTTCTCTTCCTTATCCCAGTACCTCCCCTTTCTTACCTCATTTCTTAATCTAAATCTTGCTATTCTGGTCCACCTTCTCTCGCCCCATCCCTTCTCTAAATACTTTGGTAAACCCTCCTTTTTTATCATCTTCTTCTTTATAGTTTACTTCAGTCCCGTCCTCCATGTCTCTAGCATTCAAGAACTTCCTCCTTTCTTCTTCCCATCTCGTTAATTCTATCTCCCTCCCTCTCCTCTCTTGTACTTCCATCAAACACTCTCTCGCCAACTCCCCTCCCTTGCCATCCCTCAGCTTTGTCTCAAATTTCCATGCTCTTTTCCCGCTCTAATACTTAATTTATCCCTTTGCGCTTCTTCTCTCACCATATATCCTGGCGTCCTTTAATCTATCCCTTATGCCCACCTTTTATACCTTTTTTGTAAACTCTCAATATCTTTCCTTTGTTTCCATCCCCATATCTCTGCCCCATAACTTAATACCGGCCATATCAGCGTATCAAATAACCACATTCTCCTTCTTCACTTTTTTAACCTTCTTTTTCCTATTCACCATATCTGTTTCATTATCCCTGCTCCTTTTTTTATCCTTTCTTTTATATGAACTCTATGATCTCCATTCTTTTGCAAAATATATCTTAAATATTTAAACTCCTTCACTTCTTATATCTTTATACCCTTCCATCTCCCCGTCCATTCTTTTTGTCTCCCCCTTCCTTTTCTGAACCTCATTATCTGTATCTTTTCTACATTTGAATTCAGCTTTTTCCCATCAAAATATTTTTCTAATGCTGTAATCAAGCCCACCATCCCTTCTTCAACCTCTGCCATCAGCACTATGTCGTCTGCGTATTCCAGTGTATATATCCTTTCCTTCCCTATCCTAACTCCTCCCCAAACTTTTCTCTTCATTTCTTCTTCCAAGTCTGATATTAATATATTAAATAAAAGCGGGCTCAGCGGACATCCTTTTCTCACTGCTCTCACTAACCAGAAACTCTCTGCTACTTGATCCCCTACCTTTACCTTGCTTTTTGTCTCTCTAAAAATTTCCGACACTCTCTTTATTAATCCCTCTCTT
>JAAAKG020127474.1:0-14827 GCA_010014905.2 Druon quercuslanigerum
ACTCTTTTTAAGTATTCTGCAAAAAAAAATCTTTCAAGCAAAAAAATCATTAAAAATTTCCCAAAAATCTGAAACAATCCTAAACAACAAAATTTACGAATGTTACGAACCTACGAATTAGCCGAATTTCCATTTAGCTTTTATCGTGTATTTCCGTCTCACACTTGATTTTAAAAAAAATTCGTTCATTGAAGATACTTCAAGGATTTTTCAATGTAAGTATCGTTAATGTGTTATAAATTCGATGAATTTTCACGTGTATATAGTTTTAGTTTAACATTGCATGATACGTAATTTTGTTTCATTACACTCAAAAAGTGGCGTCATTCAGGTGGTTTGAGTCTCCCATTTTTGTTTGTGATTCGCATTCGGATAAATATTTATCGATTGGAAACGACAAAAAATTGCGTTTTGGAATGTGTATTACGTGACTTTGATGTAAATTCCTTATAAAATTTTGTGATTTACAATATGTTACAACGAATTTGGATCCAGATTCGGATAACTAGATATTGTGCGTTTTTATTTTATTTCTGCAAGTTTTATACAGTTTTTCCAGATTGTTTAAGGTGGCTCAAACCACCCAACAATTTTTTTGTTGTCCAAATTTAACCAACTTATATAATGGGAAAAATGAAGCTTTTTTTAATTTCGAAAAATCAATTATGTAGAAGGGCAGCTAATGAGGTTAGCTTTCCAATAGTATATCAACTTCTTGATATCTTTATCCAGTGAAATTTTGTACTTAAAAACAAAAAATGGATCAAACCACCTTTTCCCCTACGTGTGAATGTACTTCGAAGTGCAAGGTGCAAGGCATCAACTCACTACTATGCCGGCCGAGTGGCGACTAATCTACCCCACAACACCAGCAGAAAAAATTCATATCTACGGAACGGGGCGCAAACATCTTCCAGGTCTTTTTGAGTTTTATTTAGGGATTTTTGAAGATTATTTTATGCAAATTCCTTGAAAATCGGTAATTTCAGAAAATAGTTTTTGGGGTATTAATACGGGCTATTTTTGAAAAGGTTCCATTTCGAAATTCGCATATCTAGCTTGTAGTGGATGAAATCGAAAAAAAAAAAAACAAGGTGAAAGCTCACTTCAAGATGAATAAATTGCGACGTCGCAGATCCTTCAGGGCTTAGTCCTATGAAGGTAGATTTGTAGAATAGTGACACAGTTTTGACCAATGAGGTGCCTGCACCAGTTCCAGGTTTCAGTTCATTGGTCAAAACTGTTCCACTAAACTACTAATCTACCTCCATGGGACTTTGCCCTTACAGTCCCTAATTAACGTTACAGTAGCACCCGGAAAATGCCCTAATTTTTTCGAAAAAGTGCAAGTACTAATTGCTCTGTATACACGCTGAAATTGCAAAAAGCATTCGGAGAATTTTTAAATTACAAGTGGAGTATTGAAGACAAAATGCGAACTTTTGTATCAAAATTGATCAAGACTGAAGGGTTCTAGAATTTTTCGAAAGTGGCGTTTTTTTACTTTAGAGGGCAAGACACCCCCTCCAAAGTTCCTATTTTATTATGTTATTATTTAAACAATTGATTATTGCTTTTTTCCAAAATTTATAAGGGTGACATAGATGGTAATAAAGCACTCTTAGTGCCGCATTGTGCCCTTAGTTGTAGGTCGTTCCTGCATGAGTCATCATCGGGAATGTCTTGGCTCAGATGTAGCGACGTTTCTGTAGAAGAGGCTGTGCATCCTCTTATCTAGGAGCTGTTCCCGGAAGTTTTTCTCCTTTGCTTTCTGAATCCGGGCTTTCAGGAGTGAGTGCTCGAGATAGCTAAGATTTGATGCATTCTGTTCACTCCTGATACTGAAATTGAGTCCGAGTGTTTCAGCAGCCTCCTCCGCTGCTTTATACAGAAACGCTTCTTTGCCCTCTTCTTCATGCTTCCTGACCATTTTAAGAAGAAGATCTCTTCCATTTGCGACTCTATGTGCTGTACCCAAAATAATCCTGTCGTGAAGACATTCCATATTTAATATTCCGCGACCACCTTGTCGGCGTGAGATGTAGAGTCGCGAAACAGAAGACTTAAGGTGCATGGTTTGGTTTAGGTGCATAAACTTTCGTGTCATGATATCAAGGGATCTTAGCTCGTTCTTCGTCCATGGAACCACTACAAATACATAGAGTACTACCGGGACGGCAAGCATGTTCGTTGCAGATACTTTGTTCCTCGCTGACAGTTCGAAAGATCAAATCCGCCGGATGAGCCGTTTATATCTGCTTCGGAGAGTATCCTTTATGGATGTCACATCCTGAATGCGGCTCTGTGGCACGCCCAGGTACGTATAAGTCTCTCCAGCGCAAATGTGTCGTATAGCGCTTCTATCGACGAGCTCGTTCTGCGACTTTAGATCTCACGCCGTCAAGGTGGTCGCGGAATATTGAATCTTGCATGTCTTCACAACAGGATTATTTTGGGTACAGCGCATAGAGTCACAAATAAAGAGACCCTCTTCTTAAAATTTTCAGGAAGCATGCAGAAGTGGGCAAAGGAGCGTTTCTGTACAAAGCAGCGGAGGAGGCTGCTGAAATACTGGGACTTAAGTTCAGTATCATAGGTTAGCAGAATGCATCAAATCTTATCTATCTCGAGTACTCGCTCCTATATGCCCGGATTCAGAATGCAGAGAAGAAAAACTTTCCGGAATAGTTCCTTGATAAGGGGATGCACAGCATCTTCCACAGAAATGTGGACGATCAGTAATGCCATGTGAGCTAACTTTTGCTTTCCTTAAATCACCCGGATTGAAGTCGGGCATGGAGGGTTTCATTTTAGCATGTCAAGATGTTATGATTTCCACGTGGACATATCGTCACCACATTGTGAGCCAAGACATTCCCGATGATAGCTGCAGGGCATGCCATGCACGCCCCGAGCGGGAACAACCTACACCTACATCCTATATCCAAAGGTACTATGCGGCACTAAGAGTGCTTTATTACCACCTCTGTCACTCTTACGGCATTAACTTTAATATTGCTGCACTAAAAGCTCCTAGGTAATATAGTGGCACATTATATTCTCGAAAATTGTTTCTGTTCCACACTCGAGGTCTGGCATAGTTCTCCTTAAATTCAAGAAGCGAACCGTGTTCGTTATCGAAATTTCGGCACCGATGACGATTGTTTTTTAATTTTTAAGTTGAATCTCAAAACTTGCATTTAGTATTTGGATTAGCAGAGAAAAAAACAATAAGATGATATTCGAATTTGCACGCCCTGTCCTTTTTCTAATGGAAGCCGAATTTAGATTAGCGATGGAACTCTGCGAGTACTGTGTATCGTTCCAATTTGTATTGTGAATTAAAAAGCCTTTTAACATGTGCCGATGATATTAGAATGATGTTCTGTGCTTCTTTTTTGTACTTTGAGGGTTGATTGAATAAATTGGATTTACTTTTCTTGCTGCAAAAATCTCGTTGTTTATTTTGGAAAATAATATCCTTTTACTAATAGCGGTAAAGCTTATTATTCTTGGATCAGAACAATGAAATTATATCCCGCAAAAATAATAAGGGAAGTCTGACATGGGACTAGGTTCAGTTTGTGTAGCCTCCACAAACGATTGGATATTCTTAACAAGCAAGAAAATTTAGGAAAATGAGCCTGCCTTCAATAAATAAGTAAATAAATTATCGGGTTGTAACAATATATATATATTGCCATACAACGTACCAAAAAAGATGGTTTTAATTCATCCCGTTCGCTGCCGTGCAGTGGCATAGTCATCCCCTATCCAGACATATAGATCGGTGTACATAGTGCAAAATAAAGGGACATAGTAATGCGTTTTACGCCAAATGGAGTCTTTACGTCCATCCCCAGGTAGGACAATAGTTTTGGTTACGACAAGCTTCCCGCAGATAAGAAAACATCCGCCATGCGGCAATATTGCGGAGCAACTTTAAAGGGAACATTTCCATGGGTACCTTCTTGCAAGCTTTCCTGCAATCTTAAGGGAATAATTTAAATAACCTGGGAAAAAGAAAAGGCGTTTAACTTTATGGCTTCCTATTCTAGGACACCTAATAAAACGATTATCCTTTAAACCCAAGCTCTAATGATTTCTGAACATTTTGTCATGAATTCTAACTTTTTCTGACGATTTCTATCGAGAAACGTAACAAAAGTGGTCAGGAATTGTCAGAAGTCCTGAATTTTTCTCTGACGATTCCTGACTTTTTTATTATGGACCTTGCCTGTCTGGACCTTGGAATGAAACCTTCGTAAATTTGCATGGCAAGATTTAGACAAGCTGTCTGCAGGCTCTTATTCTATCAGGGTGTAAATACAGTGAAAAAGACGCAAGGCCATTCTGCAATCTTGGGATGCCACCCTAAAGCTTCAGGCTTCACGGGTTTCTTCTCAGTCCAAACATTTTTAGATTTATGCAAAAAGCTGTGTATACATTGGAACTGGTTGACTCGGTAAGAAAATGTGCATTTCCATGGTTTAAAATGATTTCAATTATAGCGAAAAAACGAAATTCATTTGATTTCAAAGTGTTTTGAATTTGGTCGTGGGAGGAATTTCTCGAGATTGACTTGTATGCACTTTGAATCAAATAGAATTGTTCATCCTCGCCTTATAGCATTAAACAGGATTAACTTGCCTTTAGTTTCTACTCATTTCATGGGATTAAACTGGATTAAATGAAGACAATAACCACAATAGAACTGACAACGACATTGGACTTTATCTTGCGTGTTGTGGTTGTTGTTTTTTGTAACCGAATAAAATCTAATTTGTACATATGCTATGAGAGAGATTTTTGAGTAAATTAAATTATAAAGAAACCACGCAATCATTTCTTCCTTCAGTGAACCTATAATCCACATATTGAAGATTAGAAGATAAAGAACTTATCATACATTAAAGTCCCTTTGTTAATCAATTTTTCATAATAAAAAAATTAGGACTAGTCTTAATGTCCTATCAGTATTGATATAAATCTGTGTTGTTGGCTACAAGTTACTTAACAGGACACAGTAAATACAAATTGAACGGATGTTTCTGTGATAACAATATCCTTGAGAGATAACAATATCCTTGAGATAAGTTTAAATTGAAAAATTAATATTACTAAGAATTCATTTAATATTTCGCAAAATCAACATATATTATTCAAACTTAGGCAAATAATATGATTATTAAAATCAAGAATCCCTGGTTGGAAAAGGATAATTTTACAGTCCGCGGTAGAAATTAAAATTAATGTTAGTGAGTGAATATATGCGCTTGGCTGAACCTACTCGCGGCTGACACATCTATTACGTTACCACGAAAGATTAAAATATTAGGTTATAATTTCTTACGAAGTCTCTTTCAGCACAAATATAGGGACCAGGTCTCAATAATACAAGCATATCTTCTTCTTGGGCAATTTTTAAAAATTCAGAAATGTCGGCATCACCATCCCAATACCAAAGATCAGGTTCGGGTTCATGTAAACTCCATTCTACATATCTATAAAAATATTTAGAAGATTAAACATCTTTGTTAATAATAATCTAGTAGAAAATCAGAGCAGAGAACTTAGATATAAAATTGTTTTTCGATAAATTTAGGTATATTTTATGAAGTGGGGTCATCCACAATTTTATTATTTTTACTTTTGCATCTTAAAGTATATGCTCTGTGTCAATTAAATATTGTATGATCATTGCTGATACTTTTCAATTTTTAACTCTAATGAGACTGAGAAGCTGTAAATGATATTACCTTTATACTGTGTGAGATACTAATTTAATTTCCTCGCTAATAATGTCGTTTCAAGCGTGGATGCTCATTCAGAAAATTAGTTTCGCATTTGGCCAGTGTGCAGCGCTATTGCTACTCTTTTGTCGCAACTGAGATTATTCGCCGCGGATATAAGAATGATTCAATTTTATAACGCTAATTCACCACTGATAACTACTGTTGGCTCGCCGAGAACCAAGCGAATTTTTTCAATTTCAATTTCGGTAAGAAACTGTAGGGCTTTGGGACCGAAGGGTGGGTGGAAATATAGTCTAGGGCGAGTGCTGTCAGCACGCCAAAGGAAACTCTTAGTGGCTTATTATTTGTTGTACAAGTAGGAAGTTTAGACCACAGCAGTGCGTGCCAGACCTAGGCGTCGTTATTACGTTGCCCCGACAAATGTAAGTAAATTGAAAAAAATATGTTTCTCCACAATATTTTATAGTTTAATGCTAATCTTTTTATTACATATTTTTGTGTTGTAAACAAATGTCTTAAAATTATTTTTGACCGAAAAAATTGCTATGTGTAAATATACACACATATTAATAATATGCTTTCAAATTGGACAAAAAGGTCAGGTGCCAATTCTGTCCACTAATTAACGACAGAAAAACGCAAATGACGTGATATAAGTGCAGGCGTCCGCACTGCGGAGAGCACAGGTCGCTACTAGGTGATTCCAATCGTGAGATGGGTGGTAACAGGGGACGATGAAATAAGAACAACAGGCCGGCTTTCATCGAATATTACAGAACCATCGATCGATTGATCTTTCTAGGATACAAGGAGATTAGGGGTCATAAGAGTGAGTGGCTGTTATGATTAACTGCATCCATTTCTCCAGAACAAGAAGACGTGCCGAGACCACACTCTATATAAAGCCCTCCAGCTTCGAGGGTCCATTCATGAGTTTGTGACAATCTTTTCGCATACTCTTTGAGAACAACAGCTGAAGCTCATTGTCCAGTTGTAAAGATGGCTTTCGGTGAAATTTGTTCTGTGTACTTTAAAAGCTGACATTGCGCGCTTGTGGGTCTCCGCAAATCAAAACTCTAAAACCTGGATTCTTTGCAACTCCACCGAAAATTGCTAAAGCAAGGGCTCAGATGTTCTCAGTTCTTAGCTCCATTCTCTATCACTGCTGATTTCCTCTTTCGTCAAAGAGTCGATGATATCCTTCAAATATTTCACATGCAAATGATTCGCAAAAAGGAGCACAACAAAAATGTTGAGTCTTGGATTCCAATATGATCTTTCTATATATTTTTTCCCGCCAAAACCGAATATGCAACTCGCTTAACCCCGACACGTCAGGAATTTGACATAACTTAAAAAAACCCCAATAAACCACTAAAAATGAAAAAATTATAAACTCTGTATTATGTCCACCCTCCTCCCCTTAATCTGGTGACCCTATAACCTCATGATTCCATAATCCCCCTACCTAATAATATAATAACCCCATAACCTTAAAATCTGTCACCTCATTCAGACGAAAAACCTCGTTTGGAAAAACAGAATAATTTTGTGAGTTTTTCTTGTGCCCCCATAACAAATCCAATAACACTATAACCTAGGTCTACTTAATTACTATTTTTAAGCCCCTCTCAGACGTCTCTGATACCTCAATATGCTTGTAGTCCAAAATCTCTTTTGCAATATTTATGGAATTAAATTCTTTCGTGGTAGTTTACCAATTGTTGAACAAAAAACCACTACTAGTACTACTACTACTACTACAACCACTGCTATTACTTTTTACGATTGCAATCGTATAAAGATCTACCATTTTTCTGGCATTTGAAATCTTGCTACTTTAAAGAACACTGGAGATGGTGACACTGCTTCTAAGGAAGATGTGTGGAATGATCCACTCTCCAATTCTCTGAGGTTACAAAACCATTGATCGCGCGCTGCCTTGCAGGTGACGCTAGGGTGTGAGGATGAAGCCGAAGTGAGTCCGACGACGAGTTGACGTTGTCCTCGTTAATGTCGGAAAACCCCCATGCTTAGTCCTAGGGAGGTATGAGGGTTATTACTCCTAGACTGGTAGACTCACCCGCAATTAGAACCTTGAGTGGTACCTTGTGGGTTTTTGATACACTTATGGCTAATATGAAAAATTGCAAAACACGATCGCGCTCGGGAGAAAATATACATGACTGTACTGGAAACGGTGGTAGGTCCTGCTACGTGTGCGCTGATTTTACAATGAAAAAAATGTTTTAAAACTTTACTCAAATCCTGCATCAAATATATCAGCACTGCTTTGGATGTGAGGTGATCCAAGAAAAATATTTTTGGTTACACAAAATGATCTGCTGTGCTTGCAGATCAATGTTGAACCGACATAATAAGCATGCTGAGAAAATGATTTGTTCAACTGTAGTAATTTACAAAAAAACAGTATGCAATCGTATCTAGCCTGTCTGAGATAAGTAATAAGAAAGATCATGAAGTAGCCCTTGATGTATGTGTGGTTGATATGGAGATTGATGAAGCAATCGATGGAGATACCAATGAAGAGAGCGGCAAGAGTAACGATGATACTGATCAAGAAGAATATGTTGTGAAGAAGGAAAAAGATGGTATGCGCCCATTCAATCAAGAAGAACTGAATGATTAACTCAGTGAACAAGGGCTACGTAAATATGGGGCTGAAGTGCTACCTTCAAGACTTACAAAAAGAAATATTCTATTCGAACGAACGAAGGTTTCATTTCACCAAAATAGGGGTGAGACATTCCGAAATTACTTCATAGAAGAAGACGACTTGGTGTACTGTAACAATGTTCATGGTCTTATGAATGAAAAAAAAGACATATACCTATAGCACACTCTGTAACGCTTAAGGAAGAATATCCAAACATACATATGGTTTTGGGTAAAATTAAATACGAAGAACACAAATGGCAGTTTTGCGGCGATCTTAATATCTTGATAATGATTCTATGTCAGAGATCTGGTTTTACGAAATTCCCATCCTTTCTTTGCTTGTGGGATGGCAGGGATCGCAAAAATCATTACGTTAAAAAAAGATTGGCCAGAAACTGGATCAAGAATTTGGATGAGCGGTCTTAAGTTTTACTTCCTTCTTTGCATATCAAACTCGGTTTCATGAAACAATTCGCAAAAGCTTTGGATAAGGAAGGAAAATGTTTCGCTTATTTATTCTAACGATTCCCAGCTTTATGGGGCGCGATTTTGAAAAAAGAAGTCTTTGATGGATTTCAAATTCATAAGATGTTGAGAGATTAAACGTTCATTTCCATAAAGAATGCCAATAAACTTACCAGAAAATTTTGGAGATTTCAGTGATTAACAAGGAGAACGCTTTCATCAAGATATCAAGGAAATGGAAAGACGTTACCAAGGTAGATGGAATACGAATATGATGGCAGACTTCTGTTGGTTGCTTAAAAGGGAGAGTGCTCACAGTGGCAGGAAGCGAAGACGAAATCCATTGCACAGATCTTTCGTAGACAAGAGAGTTCGAAAGACTAAATAAAATCGTTATCATGGCTTTACTGGCGTTACTATATATAGATATAAAGATACTTACCCATGACTATGTTGCACAAGAAAAACTCACGAAATTCTTCTGTTTTTCCAAACAAGATTTTTCATCTGAATAAGGCTACGGGATTTTGAGGTTATGGGGTTATATTATTACGAGATAAGGAGATTATGGAGTTATGACGTTATAGCGTTACCAGATCAAGGGGAGGATGGTGAAAATGTTACAGGGTAAATAATGTTTGCAGTTTCAGTGGTTTATTGGGTGTTTTTAAAGTTATATCAAAATCCTGAAGTGTAGGTTTTTCAACGAGTTTCAACAGGTAAAAATACACAGAAATATCATGTTTTCCCGTTTTACAATAAATACAGCCCTCGAACTAACTTCAGAGATAAAATTAGAGTCACTTTAAAAAATAGTATAATGATATTTTCAGATATTAAGACACGAGTAATCGGAATTTGAATGTGTATAGTACGAAATCAAAAAGTGTGTGATTGAAAATTTACTTTATTTTTAAAGGAAAATTTCCAGTTTTCTAACTTAACATTTTAAAATTATTGAAATTAAACCTAAGGTTTCATTAAAAATGTTGTTCTTTAGTTTAAGAATTATTCAAATTTCTAATTATTTATAGCAGGCTTTACAGTCTTTACCCTATTTCTTTATCTCTCTATTTCGCGGTTTTCTACATAAATGCGAACTGAATTAATAGAACTTAATAAGAAAATCTAACTGTTTTTGGGTTAAATTTTATTCATTGCAGTTCAAAATTGAATTATTTTTCTGAAAAATCAACTTGTCTTTTAATTCATCTCATGTTTGGAAAATTCCTCATTATTTTCTTGTTATTGAGATATCAGCTATTACATTTTTTTATTGAAAATTAATCTTTTTATGTTCAAAACTTCTTAAAACTTAATTCTTTTGTCAAAAAATTATTATTTTATATTAAAATTAGCTGCTTTCTTTTGTAATAAGAATTTAATTTTTTAACTGCTCAACTATTTTGTTGAAAAATTTACGCGATTGGTTGAAAATTAGCTTTTTCGTTCAAAATTCATATATTTTGTTTATGAATTCATCTTTTTCTGTAGAAATTTAATTCCTTTTTTGGTTAAAAAATCAAATGTCTGGATATAAATTAATCTGTTGCACAACGTTGTTATTCTTCATAAATAAAAAATTAATTTGGTCATAGGTCATAATATGATAAAAACAAGGGATTCAGATGTCAACGAATCATTATGTATTTTATCAAATATTGTCTGTGTGTAGTCAAACGTCCGTCCAATATTAACAAAGTGTCAGTTTTTAAAAATATAGTTTCTAAAAATTTGAGACCTCAGTACGATTTCTGAGGTTTCAATTTCTTTTCAATAGCAATTCTATAAATGACCACTTGTCAATACAAAGATTTGTGCGCACAATATATTTAAAAAACCAAACTTAAATTTTGCACTCCGAAATTGAATAAGTTGACGAAATCGGATTTTGAAATATTTTGTGGTAACAATTTGTCTCAATTTTTTTAAGATTAAATACATAATGATTCATTAACATCTAAATCCCTTGTTTTTATTATATTATGACCGTATAAAGAAATTAAATTTTTATTCATGAAGAATAACAACTGTATAAGCATAAATGTTCTATTTATCAAGCTTTCGGGAAGCATTGATATTTGATGTAATCTTTACCTACATTCGAAAAGGAAAAATCAAATTTTGTAGACATTTCGATAAAGGGAATCTCGAAAGCAACAGTCCCTTCTAGAAATTTCAATCGTTCGTTCTCGAATGTTGGTCAACATTGCATCCAACAGGTCTTCACATTGTATCAGCATGTGGAGTTGAGTTCTACAGCATTAAGGTTGCAGTAGGCTTCTGTGAAACATAACGTTGCATGGTATATAGGGTTTGCTGCAAAGTCTTGGAGTACATATATTTGCGCAGTATACTTCGATGACATATTTGGATACCTAATAGTCTTTTAGAACATATAGAGCTGCGTAGTGCACTTCTACGATACTTATGAATGCGCAGTTTCACTTATTCTACAAATTTAAATTCAAAATTATTGTAAGGTCAACCATTGTAGTACAATTAGAGTTTGATTGTGTTCGAAGCTTCTTCCACCCTTTTAAATTTATCCTTGTAATTTGCATTCTTAAAGATCTTCATGATTCGACTGGGTGAAAAGACTACAAATTTTTTGTCCAGCTCCATACGGCTTTACTTTCGTTAGATGACTAACGTGACACTATGTCTAAGGGTAGACTAAAGCAATATATATGTGAAAGTACTTTTATAATCCAGCACCCCATTCTACCTGCATTATATGTTTCAACGCATGCGAACTATTCGACATTCTTTTAGACAAATGCGATCTGCAAATATTCTACTAGAAGTTTCCTGAAGGTTCGAAGCATTTGCGCCTATTGCCTTTGGGATTTTCTTGATCGAATCTTTCATAGAAAAAGTGACATTAGTTTCAAGCTCTATCGATTCTGCTAGAAGGATATATTAACAGTTCTCGAAAGTTCGATGCATTTGAGGTATGACCTTCGAGATTCTCTTTATGAAATTTTCAAACATATCGATAAGGCATGTGATTTATTTTGATTCTGCTGGAAAGTTCCATTTAAGTTTCTAGAAAGTTTGACGCATGCGGGACTAGAAATTTCTATTGCGACGAAGTGAGTGGCTTTCAGGCCTATATAAGAAAGGTTTCAGCAGAGTGCAACCAGTTCATTCACGGCAGTGAAACGATAACTATCAACAAGAGCAAGCGAGTAGTAAGCGAGAAAGAAATAAAAGTAGTGAAATTCGAAAAAAACGATTTATAAGCATAGTGAAAAAGAAGTTTAATAGTAACTGTGAATTCTAGTGATTTATAGACCTAGTAAGCTAGTTAAATTTAGATAAAGTGACTTATAAATATATAGATATAGGTTCACAAAGATGTTCTTGCCTTCTTAGATGACGCTGCAGTTTTGTTTGTAGAAGAAGTTAGCAAGAGCTTAAATAAACTTAGAGCTCTGAAAGTCAATGTAGTGCTCATTGCATATTATTTGAACATTGATAAGGAGGAGCCTGAAGAGAAAAATTTCAAAACGAAGAATAAAGAGATATTCTCAAGTAAAAATTTGAAATTATGGTTCACAAATAATGTGAAATGTCCTATTTTGACAGAAAGTGAAGAGTTTCAAGAGAAAGACTCTGGATGGACAATGCACTAGATTGTGAAATTAGAAGTTAACATTAATAACCTTCATCCAATGAAGTGTAGCCCATGTATCGAACTTCCCAAAACTATCAGGGATAAAAAAGCATGTAATAATATGCAGAATGAGGACAATTAGTGTTTTATGTGGGCTATACTATCAGCCATGTATCCACCCAAGAATAAATATAACACTAAACGTATATCAGGCTCTCAATATTATAAAGATTATCTAGTTTTTTCCGAAATCAAGTTTCCTGTTACCATAAAAGACATGTCCAAATTCGAAGCACAAAATACTATCTCGATTAATATTTATGACCTTATCAGAAGAAGCAGAAATTTGTTGTTGTTCCATTTCATCTAACGTCGCACAAGAAAGACGAGCATCTAAAACCTTCTCCGAGTGGAAGAGAAGCATTTTGAGGAGGATAGCAGTGATTATGCAAAATTGAATAACTGTAGAGTTATATTGCCAAAACCAGGCAAGAACATTATTGAAATAAAAAATTTTAAGAATCGAGAGAGTTCATTTAAGAATCTATGTAGCTTCTGAGTCACTACTCAAACCAGTTGAGAATGAAGTTAAAAGAAGAAGATGCAATTCAGAAGTCTTCCAAAGACTTGTCGTTTGTGACATTTGGTATTACTTCAAATATAGTTAAATGATTCCCTATGTTTTCACGAGTTCTGGCCTGATTATCTGCAAATAAATATTTTAGTGCTGCGGACGCAGACTGTAATTTAGCCTATCGAAATTCATGCACCACACCTGTTGTATTTCACAATTTGAGTGGATATGATGCTCACTTTATCATTCGAGATGTTGCCACACAATTTGAAGGTAGAGTTACAGCGCTCGCTCTGAACAAAGAAAAATACATCTCTTTCAGAAAGTACGTTCAGGATAAAAAATACAATTCAGGTTCATAGACTCGTTTCGCTTCATGGCATTATCATTAGAATAGTTAGCATCATATCATATTACATCATTATATCATATCACACTATTATACAACTTCTGGCTTGACATGGGATGCCATGTTAAAATATACAAAGGTACAACTTGAACTCTTCACTGAACTTGATATGCTGCTAATGATTGAGCAAGGCAAAAATGGTGGAGTGAGCCAATGCTCTAACTGATACGCTATTGCCAACGGCAAATACATGGCAGTTTTCAAGTCAATTTGTGCTTTCCACCTGAGCTACGTGAAAAACAAAAGATCTAACGTTTTATCCAGAATACTCCAAAACACCGGGGTTAAGTCAGGAGAAACTCCTAACTACCCTCTCATCGAAACGAAGGTACGTTCTTCATTATCACACTTCATATGTCACTTCATTATCATAATCCATATGGCTTAAAAGTTGAATAGACTTTAATACTGCAATATGAGCAAAGGCTAAAAATGAGTTGTTAAAATTTATTCCATTTTATGAAAAATGCAGTAAATGGCAAGACAATCGAGGTACTACGCAATTACGTGAATGTAAAGTCGTGACAAAGTGGGAGGGTAGAAACGGATCAGAAGCCCTCAGAGCGAAGCCCTAATTCCACAGCCGCACAGTCTTTAACGAAGATCTCGTTACAATAGAATTAAAAAAAACACAGGTTCTGTTTAATAAACTAATCTATGTTGGGCTTACAATTCTGGACTTATCCAAAATCCTCATATATGAATTTTACTATGACTACATGCGGGAAAATTATGACAATAATGTTTTGGGAATGCCGCAAATCAACAAAAAAGTTCTCGGACTTATGAAAGATGAATGTACTGGCGAAATAATTACAGAATTTGTTGATTTATAAGTAAGATGTACATCGTCCGCGTTAATGGTGAATACGTTATCAAAAAAGCAAAATGAATCAAAACAGGAGTTGTAAAGAGAACCATCAATTTTAATAATTACATCGAGTGCTTGTGAAATTCTTTTATTCAAACAAAAACTCAATATATTAAACGACCGCGACTATATAACCTCGAAACTCTCGAACAAATCAAAGATGCACTTAGCCCGTTTGATGATAAGCGATTAATAGTTCCGAACAGTGCTGACAGCCTCGCCTGGGGTCATTATAAGATCAATACCATGAATACAGATAACAATGACGATGACATACTATCAGAAAATGACGTGGAATTCTTGAACATTTTAGAAGATTTAGCGAATAAGCAATATTGTAAACAGCAATTATAAGGTTTTGTTATTGTAATTAGTTATGAATAATAATCAGGATGGTTTTAATTGAATAAAGAAAACATGTATTAATTAATTAATTGAATATAAAACATATATA
>JAAAKG020127485.1:0-14826 GCA_010014905.2 Druon quercuslanigerum
GTACCGGCTCAGGGATTGAACCCCGGACCTCTGAGGTGAAGTCCGAGCGTCTAACCACTGAGCCACCGAGGCTCTTACTTCTTCAGGTTATTAAAAGAATGATATAATATTTATCAGTGCACTAAATAATTATTCTTAATTTATTTTTTGTGCTCTCAGTGATTTTATTTTAAGTCGTATTGTCGGAAATAAACAAAGATTTGATTTTAAAACTAGTCAGTGACAAGATCATCCATTACGACAAAAAAAATCATGTATTACTCTGAACTCAGCATTCATATCCTCTTTTTCAATAAAATCGAACATTTTGTATCTTTTACTCTGAAGTCTTATTTTAGGATTAGGAAAATTCTATTTGGGCATTTCTCAATCACTATTTATTGTAAATATTAAACTTGAATATTTATATAACTCAAAATTTGCGCGCTAACAGTGACCAATCGGGTTTTCGGCGCAGCGCAAGCGCAGTTTAAAAAATTTCCATGATTGGGAACACTGTCGCTGACTTACGACGAAAACTTTCTTGCGTCTGACTAAGCCTTTATATTTACAAGTTTATATATAACCAGAAAATCGATAATAACAATGACGTCCAATGGAAACATCAGTTTTTTCTTGTGCTCTCTCTCAGAATCAAATCGCTGGTTTACTTTGACATACTGAATATTAAATATTCACAACTTGTATGCTAAATAGTGTAACACTTTTTTCCGTGTTTTGATATTGTAGAATACTAAAGTTTTAAACTCTTTTCTTATTTATTCAAATGAAAAGTCTCTTAGTGTAGCATCCGTTTAAGGCTAAATCTCGCGGTTGTCTTCATGAGCAAAGCTCAACCATACATTATTTTACTAGCATACGTACCGATATAATTAAAAACGATTGCCATTGTAGTAACCAGAAAATAAGCGATCTTCATTTTTTCCAAAGTAAGGCAAAACGAATTATCCACTAATAAAGAATTTACTTAACAGCATAACTGCTGCTTATTCCAGGGCTTCAATGTATATTACATAATATAATATATAGCTCTTATCTTATCAATTACAAGCGCCAACCTTGTGCTTGTGCGAGAATTATATTTCATTAGGTAATTTCTAAAAAAAAATGATAAAACTGAATCCGAATCCGAGATCCGAAAAACACCAACACGTCAGGTTTCTGAAATAACCTCAAAAAATCTCAAAACTTTTTGTTGAGACTCTTTTGCCGGATCTGGAAGTCAAATCTAGTTTATTATATGTTTTTAAGATCGCTCAATCCGAATCCAAAATCCAAAAAACACCAGCACGTCTTGGTTCTGACATAACCTCAAAAAAACAATGCAATTTTTTTCAAGTCTATCCAAGGTCTAAAATTTCCCAGAGCTAATACTGAAGTCAAAACCTCAAATCGTTAAAAAGCTTAGATTACGAGATATTTTTAAGGTTATGTCGAAATCCTGACATTCTGGAACATGTTGGACCTCAGATTCAGATTCAGCGATCTCAAAAACATTTAATAAATATGGTGTGTTTCCTGGAATCGAAAAAAATGGTATGAGGTTTCTTCGAGTTTAAGACAGAAACATGACGTGATGGGGATTTTTGAACCTCGAAATCAGATTCAGCGACCCCAAAAACATATAATAAACATAACCTGACCCGCAGACGTAGAAAGAGATACTACAAAAAGGTGTAGGGTTTTTTTAAGTTATGTCATCTTCTTGACGTTTTGGGAGTTTTTGGACCTCGGATTCCGCTGCAGCGATCCCAAAAACACACAGTAAACATGGTCGGACCTCCAGATCAGGAAGAACATTTTTTTTGTGGCTGTGTTATTGATTAGCAATTGTTATTTTGAATCTAAAACCAATTAAAAAAATATTTATAAAATAATTATATCAATTGAAAACTGCATTTTATTGAGGTTTTTGTATAGCAGAAAATGTTATTTCTCTTAAGGCTATTAAAATGCTTTTTAGTTGCACTGCTGTCTATTTTATATCCGTTTAGATAGTTTTCAAACGATTTAAATCTATAAATAAGTTATTGAGCCCTTTGCGAAATAAGTGACTTTCAAAACTTTGTTTTACACACTTTAAATTGTTGTTTTGGTTAAAAAGTATAATTAAAGAATTTAGTACATTTAAAAGTGGGAATCAAATGGCAGTATTTGTATTGAGCCCATTTTTAAATAAGTAAAATTCTATTCTTTGTTTCACTTCTTTTCAAATATTTTTTAAAGAACTGTAATTTTGCATTAAAAACTGAGTAAGAAAAGTTTCATAAAATAATTGGATGAATTAAAAACTACATGTTTTATGAAGGTTTTTGTATTACGGATAATCGCTTTTTGTAAACAAGACTATTAAAGCATTTTTGCACCTGATATTTCTTAATTTATTATTACCTTTGGATAGTTTCTAAACTTTTTAAACATTTGAAGAAAAAAGAATAGCAAAACCTTTTTTAAAGAAGTAAAATTTATTTAAAAATTAAAAAAAAAATTTTATATGAAAGTCCCGCGAAAAGATTCAATTATCTTTTAAAACAACTAATTAACCATGAACGAAATTTTGTAACCAATTATCATGTGCATCGATAACGAAATGAGTTAGAACGAGCGGAAAAATGCAAGTTTAGGCAGTATAGGTAGGGATCGAATCCTCGCAGCCATTGCGATTTTTCAATAAGTTTATGTGTGCGATTATATCTGTAAATACCGCATTGACGAAATAAATACTTAAATACTCTAAAAAATAAAGATTATGTAACAATAAGAGAAATGGGGCCGAATACAAAACACTTTGGATCCTTATAAGATATTCCATTAAAGTTACTTCGTAATATATAAAACCAATTAGAAAACAGGTATAAAACCTATTAGGTTACACTTGAGAACCGATAGATATGCATTGTGGGTGTCTTATACAAAACACATCGGTTCCTAATCATATTCAGTTCGAAAGTTTCTAAATGTTTGATACAAGACCATGTAGAGCGGAGATACAAAACCCACTTTCAAATTTTAATAGGACCTAATATAAACCTAACCTATTTGGTGCAAAATACATCCTAATTCTAAAACACATAGAAAACCTATTAGGTAACACTTGGGAAACACATCAGATTCTAATAATATCCAGTTCGAAAGTTTCTAAATGCCAGACACAAGATCATGTAGAGCAGAGATACAAAACTCACTTTCAAATGTTGATACGATCTAATAGAAACTGAACCTATCAGGGAGAAAATCCACCACAATAATAAAACACATAAAAATCCTATTAGGTAACACGTAGCATCCAATAGATATGCATTGCGAGGATCTATTACAAAACACATCGGTTCCTAATTATATCCAGTTCGAAAGTTTCTAAATGCCAGACACAAGATCATGTAGAGCAGAGATACAAAACCCACTTTCAAATGTTGATAGGACCTAATAGGAACTAAACCTATTAGGTAGAAAATCCATCACAATAATAAAACACATAAAAATCCTATTAGGTAACACGTAGGATCCAATAGATATGCATTGCGAGGATCTAATACAAAACACATCGATTCCTAATCATATCCAGCTCGAAAGTTTCTAAATGCCAGATGCAATACTAAATAGAACAGGGATACAAAACCCACTTTCAAATATTAACAGGACCTAATAGAAACCAAACCTATTAGGTGAAAAATATATCCCTATTATAAAACACATAAAAAATCTATTAGGTAACACTTATGATCCGATAGATATGCATTGCAAGTAGATAATACAAAACACATCGGATCCTAATAATATTCATTTCGAAAGTTTCTAAATGCCAAATGGAAAATCATATAAAACAGAGATACAAAACCCACTTTCACTTGTACATAGGACCGAATAGAAACTAAACCTATTAGGTGGAAAATACACCCAATCCATAAAACACATAGAACTTCTATTATGTAACAGTTAGGATCCGATAAATATGCATTGCGAGTACATAATACAAAACACATCGATTCCTAATCATATCCAGTTCGAAAGTTTCTAAATGCCAAATAGAATACCAAGTAGAACAGGGATACAAAACCCACTTTTAAATGTTAACAGAACCTAATAGAAACCAATCCTATTAGGTGAAAAATATATCCCTATTATAAAATACACAAAAAACCTATTAGGTAACAATTATGATCCGATAGAGATGCATTGCGAGTACATAATACAAAACACATCGGATCCTATTAATATCCAGTTCGAAAGTTTCTAAATGCCAAATAGAAAACCATATAGAACAGAGATACAAAACCCACTTTCACTTATAAATAGGACCGAATATAACACCAAACCTATGAGCTGGAAAATACATCCCAATTATAAAATACATAGAAAACCTATTATGTAACAATTAAAGTCCGATGGATATGCATTGCGAGTGCCTAATAGAAAACACATGGGTTCCGAATCATACCCAGTTCGAAAGTTTCTAAATGTCAGATACAAGACCATATAGAGCAGATATACAAAACCCACCTGTTAGGTTTCTAGTGGTTTTCAATTAGAAATTTTAACTAGGACAGTTCATTGGTCTCTAGGTACTGCACGCTTTCAGATATAGGCATCGGGATAAATTTAAGGAAGTTCTTGGTTGTCAAGTTTTTGGTACTGATCAGAATGAAATCAACCAGTTTTGAAGTCATCTTCAAATATCCAAGTAAATTCTTCATTACTATTTTCACCAGTTTTATAAGTTTTATACTCTTACTTACTTATTTTTATTTTTCATTGACTTAAAATCTTGTCAGGGGCTTAAGACGGTTACTACTCAACATGTCGAGGCATTTTTGGTCAGAATTCAATTTTTATTTTTTTTTTAAGTTTGCACGTAGCTGATCCGGTATATACCATCAATCACGGACGCATTTTTATGAAGCAATCAAGTGATCTGATGAGATCAGTGTGCTCCCGTAATAGCAGACAAAGTCTGGTTTTCACCCGGTTACTGACGGACTGAGTTACAGTCATGTGACAGATAGGGGGACTTTCAGCTTAAGAAGGGCCTTGAACCATCAGAACCTTGGTAAAGGTACATAGAAAAATTTCTAGAGGTACTTTTGAATCTCTGAATAAATTTTTTTTCAGTGCCTAGAAAAACTGAAAACACAGTTTTGAATTTGAACTGTTTAACTCACATTCATCAATATTTGATCCTGTCTATCTTTATTTTTATATAAACAACAGACATTTAAAAAAATATCACAAAACTTAGGCATTGTTAAGCTAGAGAGAAAGTAATGGGAACTCTCTGACACCACTGCACTTAAGCCTCATCAATGGCGTTCGTTTTTTAAAATAGGATTGCAGTTTTAAATTTATAATCCAAGTTTTAGATACTTCTCAAGATTTTGTTGATTTAATGTTTTTTTTTCTTTTTTTGACTTGAGAAATGTCTGGCATCTTATTTGTTTAAAACTTCAAATTTTTGTGACATTATTATATTATATTTACCGGTAGATTTAAGGACGGTTGCCAATGTAAACACCCGAGCATAAACCAGCTTTATTTATAGAATGTAGAGGAATAACAGTATAATTTAAGTGATAATAAAGAATGTAATCAAATGTAAAACTAACTGCGCCACACATTTTGCGATATTTACATTCAGTTGTCAGTTATCAGAAAAACGGGTTTTAAATGAATTCTTTAAACCTAATACAACTGATTTTTACAGCATAATTATAACTTTGGTTGAGAAATTTTAAATCATTTTTCCCACAGAGAAAAGTTTGATTTCATAAAAATTGTTCACATATTATACGTTCATTTTACAAGCATAAATTAAAATTAAACTTTAAACATTTCCAAAAATATTTGTAGGATTTCCACAGATTAAAAATTTTTTAAAAGAATTTAACAATATTCAAAGGATTTTATAGGCCTGGTTCTCAAGTGTGATTGTTTGTTTTCCTTAAATGGTTAATTTTTATATGTTAATGTACAATAAGTTTTAAATTTTCCTATTAAGGAATTCCCAGTCCCCTTGTATGTATGTTTTTTCGGCATCGTTTAGGGTTGAGTAATTTTGTCTGTATCTTAACCGTCTGTCATTGCAAAAAGATTTATGAATTATCTTAATTTGTTTCGGTATTAGTCTGTTACAAAATCGGCATTTAGAGTTTTCTAGATTTTCCTTCAGGAAGTTTTTAAAACTATTAGTGCTCTTTTTGATTCTTCGATGACATTCTTCTTCATGATTTCTGGATCCCTGTAAAAAATATATAAAAAAATAAACTTTATCGTGTGGTGCCCTAATTGAGTTCATACGTGGGTTTCTCTTATCACATTATTTATTATCTCTGGATAGGGATAGATTTTTTTCCTTCCATTAAAAATTCTAAACATTAATATAAAATAACGGGTTTGTGAATTTTTTGATTGAGATATTTCAAACGAGATTATGTACGTGTGCTGTATCTTTATTTGGTTTAATGTATAGTATTATAGTTTGTATTTTTATATATTTTTTTATTTTAATTTTGTTTCCTGGTTCCAGGATGAAGGATTCCTTCCCTTCTTATTTCTCGTATTTTTTGGGCTTTTTCTTTCCTTTATAATTCTGTAAGTCTTTTATAGAATTCTCTTTTAAATTGATATTTTTTCTTTAAGTTTTTAGTTAACGTATGAATCCAGTTTTTGTATTTTACGGCTTCTTGTTCCTCCAGCTCGTTTCCGCCCACAGCTCCCTCTTCTTGTGTAGATTGGGTCTCACTGTTGCTGGTATTCCTAAAAAGTATTCTTATGTGGCGGTTTTCATGGTACTTTATTTCTTTCTGTGGTACCCTGACCCAGTATTTTCTAATTTTCAGTCTTTGATCTTCAATTCTCCAATGCTTTTCCTTTCAGATTTTTTAATTATGATTATTTTTTCCTGAATTATTTTTCTTACCCTTTTTCCTAATTCCTGGTTTTCTTAAATTAAATGAGTGTCAATTGCTTGTGTCGTCGCTACTGTCAGGTGTGGGGATGCTCTCTAGGGTTTGGAGTTTGTTGCTTATGTGAGTGTTTATTCGGCTAGGGATATTTTTCGTAAGATTAGTCACTGGAATTTGGGTATTTTTGAATTTTTGGGATTGATGAGGATTGATAGAAACTATATGTATTTCGCTGTCTTTTACGGCCATGTTACTATTATTTAGTTTTCTTGTGCTTTTGCGGTTAATACCATCTCCGAATTTCAGTTTACTATATCCATTTCTATTTTATTCTTTTTCTTTCAATGGTTTTCCCTAATTTTTTTAGTTTTCAACTTTCTTATTATGCTTTACCCTGATGTCAGATTTAGTTTTAGTTCTAATCTTAGTTACTGGGATAGGTAGTGTGTTCGTATAAGCTTCCATAATCATAATCATAGTTCTAATCAAGGATCATCCATATGGCTTTCAGCATATGCGTACCTAAAATACCTCGTGACGAGGTGTTTTTCACCTGTCACGTTAACTAACCTTACCAATGCTGTAGAAAATGTAGGTTACACAATTAGAAAAATTCTTTTTAATCGGCATGATGAAGAACAAGAGTTCTTTCGTTCCTTTTCTTTCCTTCTCAGGGAGCAATCTTATTTGGTCGAGAAGAAATGCTAAAACTGTTTTTCATTCCCGTTTTGTTTCTTGCGTATGTATATTACTACGACGAGTGCGAGAGCTGTCAAAAACAACGAGGACCAGTATGCACAACTGCGTACGCAGGGTTGGCCTGGGGGGAAAAACTTAATGCCGGGATGGCTCTAACCACTACCTACGACAAGACAGAAAGAGAGGACGAATCCAAGAGTTCAGGTGTCTCACTCTACAAGCAAAGACCAAGGAACTACCCTAGGAACACCACCATGGGAATTCGCAAGTTGGAAGCCCAACCACAAGACTACAGAGTGTCATCCATGACCTTTGAGAGAGAGAGAGAGAGAGAGAGAGAGAGAGAGAGAGAGAACGATAGTCACCAGCTTTGTCTTTCTTTCTTCGCTCCAGGCACTCGAAATGAAACTAGACAAATGAACTGGTGAACGTTTGGGTATCTTTCGGTCTTTTTCCAGCATAAGTGGACAAAAGCCGATTCCTATCGACATCGCTGACTTTTCAGCGATGTCAGAAGTTAATAAAATAATGACACTAGGCCAAGTCGGAAGTGCGCCATCACGTAGCTGGTTAAAGTACCACTCTGTCGTTATGATGAGCTTGGAGACTTCCGGTAGCCATATTCGATATAAACGTTTCCGCGGATTTGTGCTGGGTGTATCAACTTTTGGCGCGTAAGACCAGCGTTGCTATTGGTCAATTGGAGCGACGAGGCGCAGACACCCCTTCCGGCAGCATCTACACAGCGTGGAATTAGGTCACTCTCGTTTTTCATGCCAAGCCGTATGGATATAAGTTGATAACAGAAGTTCAGAAAAATTGTCTACGAGCATTGTTTAACCGAAAGGAAAGATTATTTTTTTAAAGAAATCCCGCGTGGTTAACAAATTTGGTTTGTGAATGAGTGAAAGGGGTCAATTACGTGCTAGTAAAATGGCAAGATTGGGGCGGTTTCGCCGGAAAGTTTATTGTTTCTTTTATTAGAAACGGCAATAGGTTTAGGGATTAGATCATTTTATAGGACCGTCTTGAAAATTGTAAACTCTGCTGTAAGAACCGTCTTTGTTGGCGTTTTCGTATGTATTCCGTATGTATTCCGTATGAATTCCGTAACTCGCGGAAGCGTCACGTACATTAAGCCATATAATCAAGTCATAGTTACGAGGCCTGATTATGCCATGACAACTTACGGGTTTTAATTTTGGAACTTACCTGAACTGTTTCTCCGTTGGAGACCGTTAATTATTAATTAAGCGTTTCAATTATTCCTTGCCCACGCAGGAATGTCTGGCACCTATGTCTACTAAGATTCAAAATAAATTGTTTTCAAATTTTGTCGTCAAATAAAAACGTGTTTCTGTCATTTCATCTTTCGAGGTAGGTCCGAGGTTGTGATATTTTTGGCTATTGTTTGTGACTGGTTTGGTAATTTGGTTGTAAACCAGGTGGAAATGTAGGCTTCAAGCTAGATCTGAAATTGTACTGATTAAGATAAGGTAGCGATGGGTATCGAAATGTTACTCTTGGAAATTGATTTTTGTATTATCTTGTGCCCATATGATTTTGGTTATGGTGTCCATATTGATTGCATTTTGGACCATTTTTATTTTTCCTTGAATTCTTATTATTTTTCAGACTATTTTTATCCCAACTACTGTTATTAGGTTTTTATTGGATTTTATTCTCTACCTTGGGTTAAATGATTCGTAAAACTTGGCCTCGAGTTTTTATTTGGCTAGCTCAGTGTCCCATTCTTTACCCAAATCTTCTAAGTCTTTGAAAGTTACAAAATTGGTACTTTTTATTCCATTTCATATTGTAGTCTATGCTTTTATTTTCTTTGGTTGATGAATCTAATTTTTTCTGGATTTATTTGGAAAACCTTTCATCGATATAGGCATTATTTCAATCTTCGAAAAAATTTGATAGTGTTCTCCAAAAGTTTTTGTATATTGAAAACCAATGTTTTGCATCATCAATTAATAACGCTTTAACATTTTCTGAAATATTGCGGTCATTAAATTTAGATCCCCTTTTAAATCTTTTTCATTCCTCCAAGAAATGCGCGGAACTGTCGTCTTTATCATTGTGAAATTTAATGGGTCAACTTCTCATGATTTAAAACGGCGTTTGTATCATGCAGAAACGAAAATAAGTAGCTGGAATTTTTTTGATTATTTTGCCTCTACCGCGACCTATTCACGTACTAATTGCCTTTGAAATAGGTTTTTATACAGATTATTTTTTTCGGTTGGAGGTGCGGCAGCACTTTCCAAATCCAAATTATCGTGGTCGTTTACGATAGGGTAACTTGCTGTAGAGTTCGGCATGATGATTTTCATTTTCTTTGATCTAAATCTTATTTAGTGTGAACCGCGTTGTAATTCGAACGGCCGGGACACCCTGTATAACGTCCGGCTAAAATACGTCGCGGAATTTAATGTAACTATTCTGTTACATAATACAGAGCTTTACGCTCACAAATCTTAATTTTATTACCAGAAAAATAATTCCTACAATCTTGCTATTTTTAATAAATGGAGACCACAACAGTAAAAACGATACATCGATCAAAGTCCCAATAGATGAAATGCAGAAAACACTTTCGATACATAATAAATATGGCGAAATCACATGGTGGGAACACGTTGCCAATCTTTATAGACTCACCAACAAAAATTTTATTTACAGTTAAGCCTGTGTGATCATTGATTGTGTCAATAAGAAAATTTTTATACCTGTTTCCTTTTTACTTTGTCTTCTTTTTTCAGAGCTTTAGGAAATCTTGTGCAAACATTCTTCTCGTCAGAGCTCGACATGCTTGTATGAACTTTTTTTTAGAAATCTGTGATATGTCGAAAGGTTAGAGCAAGAGTTTCAGGTCAAAATTAGAAATTGGGAGTGAAGACAAATGATAATTACCGTTTCGATCATCTGACCGATTTCCCGTCATCTGACTGTCTGCCCGGTAATTTTGGAAAAAGCAGGTTGCTAATCTCATCAGGCGGATGATTTCTTTGATTGGCGTGACATTTGTCATAAATAACACACACAAATCATTTGGATTTTTTTCATAAAAATACGAATCTAAATAAATGAAAGTCACACTCAAACTACAAATCTAGTAGAAGTTCATAAATCTATAACTGTCAGATGAGGCAGAAGAAGAGGGGAAAAATTCGGCTCGTTCCTTTGGTGTCGGGACGCTCGTATCTGTGGAGCTCGTGTACCTATGTGTCTCGTATATTTGGAGTACGAATATTTTCATGAAGAATGTATAGTTTTCTCCATTATTAGAAGTACATACTATTGAAAGTAAGCACACGAAGATAATTTGTCACTCAGTTTATAATAATTTGATTTAATTTTATGAAGAATGAACAAACTGAAAATAAGATGATTATTGACCATTTTGAAACTTACAATCTTTTTATGACTTTTCACGTTTAATTCTTTTTTTAAGTGGGGTTGATTACAAGTCTGAATTGCTGTGAAGTTTTTGTGATTATCATTTTCTATAAATCAAGATAAAAGCTTTTAAGTTTAAATTCTGAAATAATCAATAATGTTTTAATTGTAGTATAAGGCTTTTATTTTTCAAGTTTTATTTTCAGTCTACGGAGTTCTCATTTCAAAAATTAAACTACGTGATTGAAATTTGAAATACTTTGTTAAAAATGAATCTCTTTGTTGACTTTTATCACTTCAGCTGAAAATTAATCTTTTTAATTGAAACTAGTTTTTTCTTTTCATCAAAATTAATTTTTTAACTAAAAACTTTTCTTTTTAGTATAAAAATAACCTTATTCATGGAAAATTCATATTTTTTGTATAAAGCGCTTTACCTTAACTTCGCGTACGTTTAGTTTTTAGAGATGAGCTTACAGTAGCGTAGGTATAGCACCAGCCAACTTTTGAAAACACGCAGGCACTTACGCATACAGGCTAGGTTCTCACCTCAATGAATTTTCAAAAAATTTATAAGATAAATCTTCGGAAGAAACTTTAAATGATATGTTCTGTCCTAAAAATTTATTGCTAAATTTTTAATTTAAAATAATTAACTTTTAGCCATAAAGTCAGGATCAAGGTCAATCGATGGTCAAAATGATAAAAACCATTGGATCAGAGAAACCTTTATTGTCAAACAATTTTGGACTTGCTGAATCTGAATCCGTCGATATTTTGACCCCATTAGATCTGGATCTAGGTCAAGTAAATGTCACAATAAGAATGAACCATTGAAAACCTCTAAAAAAGTCTGAAATCAGAGGTTTTCCCTAATCTATTGGTTTTCTGCGATCCAATATTTTTCTTCATTTTGACCTTCATTTGAATTTGACCGTGAGCTGATATAGTTAAACTTATCTCGGATTCGGATTCAATTATTAAAAAAAATTCAAGAGAAGAGGTTTTCTACGATCCAATTGTTTTTTCCATTTTGTCGTTAAATTACCCTTTATCCTGACCTGGTGAGATCAACCTGCCCCCGAATTCGGACTAAACGACTAAAAAACACATGCGGACATGGTGTTTTAGCTCAGGTTACAGAATTTTGTTTGTAGGGCTGTGTAATTAATTGAAAAGACAAAGAAATGCAAGATGATTGTTTTATTGTAATCAATAGTTGCGACATGATTAGTCTTAATCTATTAAACTGAGATTTTATTATTTTACATATAGTTCTGCTGATAATTGATGATTATTTTTCACACATTTAAATCTAGTTTTACTGGATTGAGTAGTAAATGAGTATGCAATTACTGATTATTCTGTGAAATGTCAAACTAGTATTTAAATCAATGAATATTTCATTCATTCGTATTCAGAGATCAAGGACAAAAAAGGCGACACAGAATAAATTAATTGTAAATTTGGTTGCAGGAAATTTTTAGAGGGATAACTTTTTATTCAGACAACTTCGCGTTTTTCAATACACATGTGTTGTCTTCGAAACACAAAAGAAAGTTTAACTTATATTTGGTTAAAGTTTATTCTGTAAAGTTAATTTTTGTTGCAGCGAATATTTCATCAGAAATCGATGTAAAGTTTATCTTCTGCTCTTTCTGTTGGAGTGATGGAATAATACAGCTTTATTTTTATATTATTCAAGGTTACATAAGCCATTTTGATTCTGTTATTGGTCGAAAATATTATATTTGACTTTAATTTTTTTTATATGAAAGGTGTACAGGATTGTGGTTTAAAATTCGTATGAATACTTTATTAGAAAACACCCTAAGATTTTGCGGCGGGGACCTACAGGAATTTCAGTGATTTCTTCTCGGGTCAATATAGTAGTCATGCCGCTTACCATGTTTATTTTTCCTCGTCTCATATGTCCAATACTCTTATCATACATATACATTCCAGCAAGAATATTATAACTTTCCAAAATTGCAAAGACATCGCCATCCGATGTTGAGATAACAATTTGTTCGTTGGTTGGCATAGGCTCATAATGGTTGGGACTTGTTAACATTTTTAATTGTTTATGGGCAGGAAAAGTGTATCTTCGAAGTTCTAATATCCGGGTCGAATTTTTATAGGGAATAAGCTGAATGAATTCAAGTTTTTCAAGACCACAGTCCCTTTCATCAGGGGAAGGAATCCTTGTTGGTGGAGCAATGTACCTGGCAGGAGGAGACGTAGACATGGCATGGGGAGATCTGGACCTGGCACGAAGAGAAGTTTTATCAGGATGAATGGAACACTCAGGTGAATTATGTTTCCCAGCAGAAGAAGAAGAAGAAGAAGAAGAAAGAGGAGAAGAAAAAGACGAGAAAGATCCGCTACGAGGAAAATAAGGAATGGGGGCGCCATTAGGTAGACATTCGAACGGCAAACCTAACTCTGCAACAAGAAGGAGAGACGCATCTTTTCACTTTTGTGTTTAATAACACAGGTAGAAGAAAAAAAGGACTTGTCAATCAGACGAGATAAACATTTCTATATCTGCCGCTGAATCCAAATCCGGGCCAGGTCGCATTTCGTTTCTAACATCAAAAAATGATGAAAGTTGGAACATTCATGGAAACATCCAGGAAGCACACCTGACTAAGTTAAACGAACCCCGGATTCGAATTCAGCGACCCTAAACACGTACATAAATGTTTATCTCGACTGGTGGACCAGAACTTTTTTTTCGTGTGTCTTTGTACTTAAAATGTGCAAAAATCTGGTCTATCATGTGATTGTGAAAGTTTGATCCTATAGGCCAGTTTGACATTTAATAATTTTTTAAACTTGAGGTTGTTTTGCTTGCATGTGAGTAGTGTATCATTGATTTTTGCATGTTTAATTTCCAGCTTTAGATTGAAAAGGCAATTTCACAAACTTCGTCAGTCTTTCACATGGTGGACTTTCCGCAGAATGTGACATCATAAATAAAACAAATGGGTGTTCCTTATTTTACGATTTTGAATCATTATTGGTCACCCCCCCCCCCCTATTTTTTTGATGAACAGAAAATTTGCAGTGCAGTTTTTTTTATATTATATCGGAAACCTTTAGCTTTGGGTATTTATGATGTGTAGACTATGTTCAAAAAATATAGCTAAACAAAGAAAAAATTTTTTCAAACTTTACAAAGTAGCGTATCGCTAAATTCATTCATAATGCAATCTGAAAAAAAATCCTAAAAAAGAAAAAAAAAATTAAGGCAAATAACTAGATTGCAATAGGAACATTTTATGGTGGTTTTCCACATTAGGTCGATAAATTCTTGGATTTTTTACCCGAAATTCTGCACATTAACTTGATTACTGGATGCTAAATAGAATTTTAAATTTATTTCGATTCAAATACGTCAGAAAATGGCAGAATCATAAAACACCCAAACAGGAAAATTCCAGAATTTAAACAAAAAAAATTTTTTTAAATATTATTTGTTAATTTAAAATATCTGAACGGAAAAATTTGTTTAGAAAGGTGCATAGTATTTCTTTTTTTTAATTTACCTTTTGTTCGAAAATGTTATTAGTTTCGAAGATAAATGAGTGAGAAATTTCTTTGTCGTTCGATAATAATTTTTAAATGCTTTAAAAATTATTAAAAAATTCATTTTATGCGGATGATTTTTTATTTTTTTTGAATAAATAAATAATATTTATTTAAAAAAAGCAGTTTTCTTAATTTATTTAATTCGGGAAATTATTAATTTAGAACATAAAAAAAAACTATACACATTTGTAATGTATGTTAGTCAATTTCATCATCATAAATGAAA
>JAAAKG020127496.1:0-14826 GCA_010014905.2 Druon quercuslanigerum
ACGAACAAGGAACCTAGGTTAGTAAGATAAGAATATATCTAAGTTTATTCTTCCCTTCTTTTTCCCTTCAGAAATTGTGAACGTAACTTTCTATTTATTTCTGTTGTACTGCGGCTGCCATTTGTTGGGAACCCCATTTTTAAAGAGGCTTGCCTTACCGCAACACTCCAATTTGTCACAAAAGAAAATGTCTTATTTTAATAAATAATTAATTAGAATCACAGGATTTATTCATTTATATCCCTTCTTACTCTCAGTTTTTCCTCAACTCCCTGTATCAGCTTAGCCGGAATAATCAATTATTATGATTATTCCGACGTGGATTGATCAACAAAGAGGATCCTATTCATAATAATTGGGTAAGTGGCGTAAATTTAATATTATTAATCTCAGACGTCACACTAGTTTTAAAATCATTTTTTACTTATTGTCTTATGCTTTTATTAAACATATGCTATAACAGTTTTCTTCGGAAGAAGAGAAGATCAGTGTTCTCCAAAATAAATCTAACAAGGAAAATTGCAGATGTTTCCTATATAAACAATTTTTCTTCTCAATATTTTTTCCTATATATCTCTCGCAGTCTCGATAAAAAATAGCATTTTTATATTTCATAATATTATCGAGGCTCTAATCACTGAGATTTCACTGAATAATCCGTATCGGTCTGGAGTAAATTCCTATTAGAAAAATTTTTCATTGCAAGGTACGCAGGTTTTTTTTTTAAATTCGTAAAAACCATTCTTTTTTAAAATAAATTTATTCGCTTGATGAATAATTTAGGAGAAACATACAAAAAAATAATTAAATAATACACACATAATTTTTAGTTTAATTTAAAAATTAATTGTTTTATTTTATCAAGATAAAATAATAATAATATACTTGCGCGAGAAAATAGCCAGATGACGTACTTCAGCTTCAAAAATAAGTCTTATACAATATAAGCTAGAAAGGAGGGGGTGAAAATACCTCAGAATATTAAACTTACCTAGAAAGGAGAATGTTCATTAGCTAGGTGGTTCTGAAACTTGAACCTTGATCGGATTTTTCTTTATTTTAAAACAATAATGATCCATTATACTGAGGTCCTCACGTTATTTGTTATTCTTAATTCTATTGTTAAGTATAATATAAATTAGTATAGACCTTTATGATACTCAGAAATAACAGAAAAACTTTCAGCACTCACTTCTTACATAAATTTATCAAGTGTGGAAATTCGAAATGAATGAGAAATATTTATTCTCTGTCACTCGAATGTAATTATTTAAACGATATTATCAGTGACAGGATTTTATGCTGGGCATTTATACAATGTACATTCTTGTGTAGAGTTTGTTTTTAAATATAATCCTCCTGCGTAGAAGTCATAAGCGAACTTAGCTATTCAAAAAATTATACAGTTTTTATAATATTGAAAGAGGCGGCCGTTTACTCTTGATTTTATGTAAATGCTTCGAACGAATTAGAAAACCATACTTGATGGCTTTTGAGGTCCCCGATTACGAATCCGATATCAGAATTTCAATATTTAATATAGCTTACTGAAAATGGCGGCCGTTTATGCTCAATTTCATCGAAAAATATTATTAATTGAATTGGAGAACCATACATTGGAGGTTTTCAGGGTCGCTGATAGCGAATCTGCTATCAAAATATTATATTTCGAAATAGAGAATTTGTAATCGTGGCCGTCAACTCTTGACTTAAAAAAAATGCCTAAATTGCCTTGAAGCTTTACTACGAATTGTTACTGCTCTTAAAAATAAAGTGTCCCCAGTATCTGCCACGTGGAGGCTCCTATTTCAGACACTAAAATACCTAGTTCGATTACTGAAAAGATTTTTCGTAGTTTGTATCGTCACTGACTTTGTATGTGTCTTTAAAAATTTTAAATTCTGATAACACATTCGTTATCAGCGACGCAAAAAGCGCCTAAGTATGCAAGCCGCTGGGTTCTTAATCTTTAATCTCTGTGGTGTAACATGTTTGAAAGTTATTACATCGAAAGTAATTGACAAAAATGTCAAGACGAGATATCTTCTCATCGTGCACTTTTGACCAGATTCGATTTGACGAGATATCTCGTCATTGTACGCAGGCAGGTTAATTAACAATATTGGATAATATATACACTGCAATAATCCAACAGAGGGACGATGGTCGTGGGGGCTTAAGCGCAGGCTTCTGACCCACTCTGTCGGCTTGCGGGTTCGGTTCCTGCCTCAGACTCTGGAAGAGCCTCGGTGGCGGAGAAAAAAGGTTCTCTAATTACTTAAGGCTAATGCTCTTGGTGGTTCGGAACCCACCTTAAACTGTAGGTCCCCCTCCCACCACCAAGTAAGTGTGTGGGAGTTGTGTTAAGGAATAGGAAGAAGGTGCAAGAAAAATGTAAACCTAATAATCCTAATAATCCACTAAAAGTCTAGTAAATGAAAAAAGGTAAGGTAATTTTCGCCTGGGTCACTAACTTTTACGTTAACCAGTCTTTCAGTTTATTTTTTCAGTTTATTATTGAATATTATGATAATTAAAAAGGATAAGGTGGGTAAACAATTCTTGCCATTTTCTATTGTATAGCAAACGCGTGCTGATCGAGGTCACGTACCCAATTTGAGACTAGCATCATTGTATCATTGTTTCAATAAAGTTGAAAAAATTTTGCAACTGTGTTGTGTTATTATTATTTCAAGATAAATGGTTTTATAAGTTCACATTATATTACTTAAGTTCTCAAAAAGTCTGAAAATCTAAGAGACTTTTATCACTGAAATATTTGCATTTGACCGATAATTGGGGCAACCAAATTATTTTGGATTGAAAAGTGAAGAGCTTAAGAATTGTTTTCGATAAGGCTCTGTGAAAAAGCCATACGCTGGACTTATATAGCTGTATGCAAATATAAATAATAAGCCGAAAATTCCTTTTGCATAAGTCAGTTAAAGTTTTAGTTTTTGAGTTATAAAATATTTAGGATCGACCAATGTTGTTGGCTATGTTTTTTCTTACCTCATTGTAAGTTCATAGTAATGAAAATTAACATTTTACGGTCAAACTATGCGAGATGCGACAAATGATGATCAGAATAAAATCATGCACTCAAAAAAGATCTATAAACTTTTTATTGGTAAAATTTTGCTAGGATGTGCAGTTTTTGTTTTATTCCTAAAAATAACATTAACAGTGAAAAAAATCTGAACGGTGAATGGGCACATTCTCATCAAAACTTTTCTTATTTAATTTCGGTTTTACGCATATGTCTGTCTATCTGTCTGTCTGTGAGCACGATTGCTTTCAGAAGAATTGACAAATTCGATTGGCCTTTGTTATACTCTTTACGTGTCCTAAACTACAGGTTTAGTTCCTTGTCCTGGCATTTTGAATAAAAATTCAAAATACTAGAGCATTTTGAACATTTTTGAGATCATTTGTTTTCAAATTTGAAAATTGTATGTGCGGATGTTCGCATAACTCTAAAATTTAAAAAATTTATCTTAATGACATTTTTCGATGAAATGAAAATTTTCAGAGCTATAGCATTTTCAAAATCCAAAAAAAGAAACGAAAATTAGCATTATCAGCCAAAAAACGCAAGATACGAAACAAAATCAATACGCGAAAAATGGGTTTTCTTGCACACCCTATAAGATTGTCATAAAGAATTTTGAATTTGTTTGAAAAATCGAAAATTTACATTTTTAGTGCACACAGTTTGTCCGTAAAATGGAATTTTTTATGCGCAACTTTTTAAAATAATACATTTCTCAGGGTAGCTGCTAATAAAGACTAGTGGAAAATAAAGAATAAATAATAAAATCATGTTAACAATATTTAATTAAATAGAATTTTGTTTGTATATATATATATATATATATATTATAACCCGAATTTTATTATCTCAAATCATTAACCTTAAACTAACCTCAATTTTCTCTAACAATTAGATTTCTCGTTATATGCTTATTTTTATTTTTATCGTAAGCTCTTAATCTTCTGTTAACTTATCAGCTACACCTTTTGCCTGAAGGGCGCCAGATCGTGTGTAACCTCAAGATACGCTCAAACGATCAAACGGGATTTATAAAATTATATCGGGCTACGTCCTGCCATTTTTCATTTCAATACTACTCTTCGGCTAGTTCAACACAGACAGGGGTGGGGTTAGGAAGAATTTAAACAAGGAAAACAAACACTTAATACGCCACAAATGACTTACGACCACTCATACGGGTTACAAATTTACTTATTTATTAAATGGCCTTGAATGCCTCACATCTGAAATTTACTACGTCCTGTAGAAAAACAAACGAAATTCATGAACAGAGATCATCTACTTCGAAACGAAATTATCGGATACACATTTCAAGTCTAGCGACCCTATCCGCCTCTAACTTATACTACCATTCCATTCTTAAGACTCACTAGTGCCGGAAGCCGAGAAGGAAAGATAGGCCCGACATGGTGCTTTATGCGTGACCCCCGAAGTCGACCTTCCGGGACCTGCAATGTCGTGATGCCGCGCCATGTTGGAAAAATACCGGTCGATGCCTAAGATACACGATCCGACGCCAGAAACGAGATTTAACTCCGTTACCCCGCGATCAATGGGAAAATTAGACCCCCGTACAAATCACAAGAACCATGACCCACTTCTCTACAATTTACCCCATTTTAAATGTTTCGAACGAACCCCACCACACTGCATCCCGGACACGCACTTATGGTTTAGAGGCGAAATGGAAAACACATTCCTTTAAACTGTCCAAAAAGACGGGACTTTTGTATTTTAAGGCTTAATGCGAAGCCAATGCAGATTATCGTCCGATATTTGTGCTGGGCCGATTCCTTAATACGCCCAATCAACTTCACCTTCCAACCACGCTACGCAACGGCGTGTAAAGGCACATTGGAATTAGAGCGTCCTTCAGTTGTTAGCCATTTCCCTGTTCCCTCCCCATTCGCCTTAGAGCGTTCTACCGTATCTCGACATAGTAAAGGGCCACTTCCCGCACATGCGCCACGTGCGCGACGCAACAGTTATTCTGGCGCACCTACTTTACATAGTGCGCGCTTGAAGATACCGTCTGCTAGTGTTTTGACAGTTTGAGTACTAACAACCTGTGTTGAACTCCTGCGTGGCCCGTGTTTCCCTTCTGTCATCGCGAATTGGAGGTGTCGTGTCCGGTTTATTGATTCACGACTAATTACTCGTGAATCTTTTGTTGTTGATTGTGTGCGGGTGTGTGATGGAGTGTTTTGTTAGGGCCCACTGGCCCCAGGAATGCCTTGTGAACAAAATAAACAAACAGTTCGCAGGTATTAGTGAGTGAATTTCATTTAAGTTTACAATAATCCTCCAATCTGGTGACGGATCGGAGCGGTCCGTTACAATACCTAGGCCTTAAAAGGATTGATTTAAGGAAACAGGATGTTCCCATTGAGGCTTCTGTCGTATGACAGCGCCTAAGAATCTATGCTTGACAGGTATGTCTTACCACACAAATTTTATACTTAATAAAGTTGATTGGGCGTAACAATAATTTCCATTTGGACGTGGTACATTATACCACGTCACAATATATATATATATATATATATATTACTTACATGTTACATTCTCATCGACAATGTGACGTGAAAGCGCAAATCATTTTAATAATTATTTGATAATTTATAATATGTGTATGTTCCAAAAACGACTAAAATACTATTTTTTCTCACTTTTCATATAGTTGGAAAAAATCTTTCTGACTGTATAATTTATAAGAAAGGTACAGAAATATACTCTAAAGTAAAGGAATGTCCTTCATTTGATAAAAATGACAGATTTAGTCATTTGTATATGAAAAATATATAACACGGAATGCAAAGCGCTCTCAAACGTTTGGGTTTCTATTATACGATGAACAGAAACGAGCGTGGCGTGCAAGTTTTACATGATTTCAAATTATATATCGAGCGCGAAGCGCGAGATCCAACAGGTACGCGCCCTAGGCGTATCGAGTCGAGAAAAGTTGCCTAGAGTTTTCTAGAGTCCCTTTGATCTAGCATCAGAATTAAATAAAAATGGCAGATCCACTATGATGGATCTAAATTATTCATTTTAGAATAAATTTAGATTATCTCTAAATGACAAAATTATCTACTACCAAAAATTGTTAATTAATTAGGCTGCCACATTAAGTCAGCCACTTAGAGAGTTTTAATTTTGACCTTGAAAATTCATCGGCCTAAATTAGCCTTTAGTTCCAATCTTCGATAAAAGCTATTGGGTAGAATCTTCCACAGATTGTGGGCGTTTCTTGTGATTTTTGGGCTACACAGTAAAGGTTTTAAGATAATTTCTTACAATTAGAATTAAAAATATGTCAGTTATCTAAGAATGGTTGAAAAAAAAATTTATTAATCCTCTTAATGTGAACATTTTTGCTTTCTAAGATTGTTTTTTGATATTTCGTATAGTTTTGTTAGAGAATGAAATTTTTGATTTTCCAACAATCGTTTTCAATAGCTTAAATCAGAACTGTTGCGTTGGTCCAAAATTGCTGGCTAACGAATTAGCCACTGCTTTTTATTTCTTAAAAACGTGTGCCAAAGCTCGATCCTATCTAATCAGTCTTTAAAATCGTAAGAATCGTTTTTCTAAATCAGGCGGTATAAAAACGTGGAGATTTAATAAAAACCAATGAAGACAAATTTTAAATCCAACTAATACATTCTCGTTAAAGATGAGAATGTAATAAGTTATTACATGTTGTAGCATACCAATTTTATTAATAGGAGAAAACAGGGCCGAGTGCGCAGACAGTACGGGCATTTTTGATTTTAAAGCAACGGTCTCAAAGTTTCAGGCATTAGACGACGCTCCTTTGCTCTCCCATGTCTCGATTTCTATGCTGTTAGATCCTAGAGTCTGCGACTTGAAAGCGCGTATCCTCCTCCATATTTTCTCCTGGTTACTTTATACCTGGCTTTCAGTTTAAAAATCGCTATTTACTTATTTTTCTATGATTTAAGTAAATATGCTTTAACGGTATTTGCGATTATAAAAAAATATCAAAATTATCAAAATAAAATATAATAAGGAGAATTGCATATATTTTCCAAATGCACAATTTTACTTATTAACATTTTTTTGAATATATCTCTTACATTTTACACAATGAATAGAATTTTTTATATGTTGTAATATTGTTTAAGCTATAACCAAAAAATTAGCCGAAAGATTGAAGTTTTAATATTTCCAGAAAAAGTTGCGAGGAAGTGCTTATTATATTTCTTGTTGTATATTTGCCATCAGGTTGATAAAATTTATTCGGATTGAACTTGGTACAGTTTAAGGATAGAGATGCATCAAAATATTGCATCGCAAAGTATCGGATACATATTGCGGATTAATTTCTATTGGTTTTTGGGGATTTCTTATTAGATAAATTCGCCAGTGTAAGGTACTCAAGGTTTCTTAAGAATCCATAAAAAACATTATCTTCTAATTTGAATTTCGTCGCTTGATAAATCATTTCAAAAAAATACAACACAATATTCAAAAAATGTATAGAAAATCCTTCATAGCTTACTTTTATGATTAATTGCTTGATTTTTTCCAGAAAACTCATAAATTTGCGCGAGAAATTAGCCAACACTGATTAAATTATTTAAGGCAAAATAAAACTCATGATGTAACCAGCTTATACAGCAATATACATGCACGAAAAAAGAGAAGGCTTATTAGTCAGGAGGTTATAAAAATTTGAGTTAAGCAATTTTTCGAGTATTTTGAAAAAATGAAGATCCTTTATACTGTGTTCTCAACATTAGTTGTTACTTTTTATTCTATTAGTAAGTAAAAAATAAACTAGTATCATTCTTAATGATAATTTGGGATAACAGAAAAACCTTTAGTACTTACTTTTTGGATAATTTTATTAAATGACCACATTTTAAGGGCATAAGTGAGGAATTGCCGATTTCTAGGTGTATTTATAATACGAGCTTTCTCACCATAAGTGAGTCATAATCATTAGACAAACTTTCCTGTCTCGTCAGGTCGCATGTAAAGGACCGGAAAATTCCCCATTAAACACATAATATGAAGATTCTCTTCGTTTAAACACCACCTCCTTTCCTGAACACCATTACCTTGAAATTTTCCATTTTTAACTCTAACCTATTCTTATCCAGGTACCTTCTCAGCCTTTTCATCTCCATACCACCATCGTCCAAAAGTCCCATGCGCAGGGTCGCGTGATTTTGTATTTGAAAATTGTAATGTCCTACGCATACGGTCTGGCTGCGACCAAAAGGCCTGTGCACCAGGTTCCGTGATTCATTTTTTTCCTTTTTATGAAAAGAAGAATACTGTGCATATGTAGTAGGCCTTCTGCAAAAAATCCTGTGCTCTAGGTCCGCGAAGCAGTAACGGGCTAAGGAGGGATCAGCAATCTTTCCAGTAATTTTTCCAGCGGGTGGTACGTTTGGTTACTCCAGGACGAGCAAAAACCTCCGATATGCATTCACGGAAACGGCATAGAGGCCTATTTACGCCGTGAGTCGCTTCGCTCGGAAAGCCGAATCACAACAGCGCTATTCCTACAGCCTTGGACAGTAGTCACAGTATCGCCGTCTTCTGTTGAACAATTCGCGTTGTTAATTTCGACCCCATTGGTTTCCGCGGCCGCCCTTGCTTCCGTGCCGATGGATTTTTCTAAGGTGAACGGTTCGGTTGCACTCCTTCGCTCTTCTGGAGCCCTATCTCTCCTTCTCCCGGAAAGGAGCGGTCGCCTACCTCGCTCTCTTCACCCAATGAACCGTCCATTCCGGGCCCCTCCGGACAGTATTCCCTTTTAGACCCACCGGAGATCTTCAATTTCTTCGTGCTTACTACCCTGAGTGGAAGGTACGTAATAAATGTTTGCAAGAATTGCCTTATGCACGGCCTCATGACCTAGAAGTCTCTACACCTTCCTTGGCGAAAGGAAGCAGAACCAGTGGCCCTCGAAAGACAAAACGAGCAGCTGCATCCATAGCGGAAGAAAGTTACTCGCCCCCAATACTACGTCGCCTCACTCAGCGCGGAGAAACTCCGTCTCACTACTACAGTTGAGCAGATGCTCCGCACTCAATCAGACGAGGTAGTTCACTCCTCTCCATGCCAACTGATGGGCCATCCACCACCATGGTGGCCTATATCAAACCTAAAACATTTGCTTTATCTTCTTAGAACAGGTTTATCTCCGATCAGAGTGAATTGTATTTAATATTCAGGGTGCGTGGAATTATAAACATATTGACTTGTAATGATAATTGTTCTAATTAAATTCTAATAAAAGCAATAAAAATGCAGTTGATATTGTTTAAGAATTTTTGAAATAAAATTCGAACATTTAAAGTAAGGAAATTTGTCCTTCAGTATTATTATTTATTTATTTAAACAAACTGTATAAACCATTGTCATGTGTGGTCATTTAAAACCAATAAGAAATACTGTTTTCTCTGAATCTTAGGTTAAAATATCGGACAAAATTACGTAGCACGTGTCGTCTAAAAAGGAATAGCAAAATTTGTTTGCATGCTAGAGAACAACGATTCCCCCTATTTTATTCCTAATTCCGTAAAAAAGAAATTCCGTAATTTTTTATTTTAATTTTAAGAGGTTTTTAAAATAATTTTTTCGGTTTTGAAAAAATGTCACGGGAAAATATAGGGGCCTGTAGAGAATTATCATATAGGTTTAAAACACCTGACACACCCCCACGAGTACCTGAAAACTATCCTTAAAACCAAAAAAGTCAATTCTTCATGAAATCGTTCTTCATGGAAGACATTTTTTAATTAGATTCTTATATTTAAAAAATATCAAAAATTGAAATAAAATAAAGAACAATCTTTTAATGTTAGAAATATTTTTAAATGTATTATGTTTGGATTAATAATTTTCAAAGTTATTGATAATATAATAATCTAAATACATTGGTTAGAATCAACAAACAAAAAATAAATAAATATTTCATTAGTGGAATATTTATCAACATTGTTTGAATAATTCTTTGACAATTTTTTTAAATAAATATTATTACTATTGGTCTCCTGGATTAATGAACAAAATTGTTTAAGTAATTTTTAATCATTTACACAAAACCAATTTGGGTAAAACATGTTTTTTTTTTCTTTAAAAATTGATTTAAGTGGCACTTTATTCTCATTAAATGACATAAATTTAGTTTCAAATATTTTTCAGTTGTTGAAGCAATAAATAATTATTTATTTTTAACTCAAAATACTGAAAAAATATTAATTTGCTTACACAATACAAAATTAATGAACCAATATTGATAAATATTGCACTAGACTCACAGCAATAATTTTTAAATAAAATAATTTGTAACGAAGTGTAAATAATTAAAAATTAACGAATTAATGTTCATAAAAACTAAACTAAAAGTAATAATTTTTAGGAAAAAAGACGAATATAAAAAAAATTAATAAAAAAATTCAATTTCTTTATATAATGACAATTTAATCAAACAATATTATTAAATATTCTACTAGATTAATAGTAATAATTTTAAGCAAGAAAAAACCAATTTTCGAGAAAAATCATTACAAAAAATTCCATTTGTTGAAATGATTAAAAATTAATTAAGCAATGATAATAAATATTCACCGAGAACAATAATAATAATTTTCAGTACTCGTATAACAATGACCAGAATATTGTGCTCAAAAGTTCCATTTAATGAAGAATTGACATTGTTGCTTTTAAGGATAGTTTTCAGGTACTCGTGGGGGTGTGTTAGGGGTATCAAATCCATATGTCTGCTGCATGAATTTCTTTGTTGGATAATTCTCTGCAGGCCGCCATACTTTCCCGTGACATTTTTTTAAACCCTGAAAAATGATTCCAAAAAATCAAAAAAGTAATTTTTTTCGATGGATTTTACATAGGAAACTTCAAGTTAAAACCGGCACCTGTTAAAATCTCCCCCCACTCCCACAAAAATTATAGAATTTCTTTTTTTGGATGTGGAATGAAATGGGGGGAGATCGTTGCCCTACAAAAAAGGAAGCGTTTTTCAGCCACCCTAATTTATATTGATGCACATAATCTATTTGTAAATTTATAAATAATATCATACAATATAGTTTGTTTGTACGATTTATTTTTAAACAATCTGATAAGGAAAAAATAAGGTGTGCGAATAATTTTTGTTCTAACATTTTCAAGTAAGCAGGTGCTGGTAAAGGTGATTTATCTAACTTAAAAGTTGCACAATACTGGCTTTGTCATTGTTCCAATAATTTTAAAAATGTTACATAACAAGTTCTTTTAATATTATTACAAGATAAGGTGTTTGATGAGGACATTTCACGCTTTTTCACAGAAATATCTTCAGGTGTGCCTCCTAAAGAAAGGGACTTTCTTTCGCGTGTGGGAATGACTAGTGAACATGCAAATAACGAAGGAAGTCCTAGTTTTGAAGAAAACGGTCAGCACAACCTTAAGCGCTTTTATTATCCCTGCTTTTTTTCACCTCGATTTTAGTTTTTTTAAATCCTCTTTCTGATTTCAACATAACAGCTTATTTTAAATCATGACATTCCCATCAAAGCATTGCGTTATATATGGGTAACCTATAAACAAAATTTCATTCTCTTTTGTTTTTGCAGTATCAGATTCACAGTCTCTTCTGCCTGCCATACATCGTTATTCTGACGGGGCTCTTGATTCTGAAGAGGCTACTCCTCGTGCCAGGTCCAGGTCTCCTCCTGTCAGTTATCCTGTGAGCCTCTCTGGTCGTAATCCTGAAGAACTTAGATTCATACGACTTATCCCACATAACAATCCGCGACGGGTTTTCCAAGTTTGCAGATACACTTTTCCTCCCAATAAGCCAATTCACTGGAGAGGAGAACGTTATATCCGCATGCCCATGCCAACTGAAGAACAACCTGTTCTCATAACAGAAACTGGTGACGTCCTTGCAATATTGGATAATAACAATACGGTGCTTCGTGGAATATATGTAGGTGATAACGCCACATCACGTGCGAAAATTAACATACATAGCGGCATAGTTTCGGTATTGGAAGTAAGTGAAAGAAGGGAAACTCCTTGTGGCAACCGAAATCGAATCTCGAAAAATTTTCAAGTGATACGCCTTAGCCACGTTTAAACCCCTATTTTCCACATCGCAAATTCTATATAAGAAAATATAAAACCAATGTGGAAAATTGTTTGGCGGTCCTAAATAGGATCAACATTTTAAAGTAAAAAGTAATTATATCGTATTATATTTTTAAACATCGTACTAAAACACAGTGTCGCTTTTGTGATAACAATATATTATAATAAAATTTTGCGAAGATCAAGACTTTGGTTCTCTTTCTGCTCCCTTTATCCCTCTCAATCATGATTTGATGTCAGTCTATAACTAAAGCGACATACAATACTCGCTTTTTTAAATAGATATTTTCATGTAATGAAAAATTTCTGTAATCATTTTGTAGTGTTTTGTAGCCACGGGCAGAAATTCTGAACGTTTTAGTCATGCGACTGCCTTACATTTTTACCGCGAGAGATATTAGAAAACGCAGGCGTGAAGGAATAGGAAAAGCATTGGAGGGAGGAGGTATGTTCGAAGAAATGTATATGAGGGGTAGAAGGACTAGACCGGGAACGGCAGTATAAGTGGAATTATGAGGGCAAGTGTAGGTTGGCTGGATCATAGTGATGGGAGAGGCAGTAATGTAAGGATGGGTAGAGTATAGGGTAGGAGAAGCATGTCCAGCAATGCATGAGTGAGGAAGAAAGGGTTGTAGATTTAGGAGGAGCAGGTAGTAAAAGGGCAAAGTTGGGAAGGAAAAGTATTTGAAGGCATGCAGGAGCAGAAAAGCAGTAGAGGTGTAAGTGGGTTAGTAGGGTTAGTAGGTTACGTAAAAAGTGTAGTATTAGAAAGTAGTCTTATCACAATAATATTAGAAAATAATAAGAAGAGAAGGAAAGTGAGGGGCTTTATGACTTCATATCTGTTTATGCTTACTGTATGAAGCCGTGTATCTAAGCTAGGATATAAGGAGGAAATATTGGGGGGGGGGGGTTACTATGGGATTTCAGAAATATACGAAGGAATTTATTTAAAGGGTATTAGAGAAAATATGGAGGGAGGAGAAGTTGAGACGGAATGAGGAATTGGTGTAGTAGGGAAGGTGCAATTGGGGTATTAGGGGAGGACAAAAAGTAGATAGGAGGAAAGAGAAAGTAAAAAATGATTAGGCGAGTGAGGGGGAGGTAAACAGAAAATTAGGAAATCGGTCGTCTGGTGTGTGTATTTCAGAGAACAGGAAGAAAGGATTGTTATAAGGAAGTGACGGGGAGGATAGTAGGGTTGGGAGAGACAACATTTTGTCTGATAGTACAGGTTGCAATTTTCGTATGAAACATTAAACGAACTTATAGGTCCTAACAGAATTCTAGTTTTTCGGATACTTCCTTTTTCGTCGTGCATGGAAGAGCTGTTTCATTAACATTCAGATGGTAGCTTTAATGAGAAGATTTGCACTCTTCATGTGAAGTTACAACATTTTCTTCATTCTTAAGAGTTTTTGATACTTTCACCCGCCTTATTTTTTCGTCAGTGTCTCTTAGGAAATTATAGGGAGAATTAAAATATCATATGTAAGTAAAATTTTCAATCAGGAAAAATTTTAAAATATTTCAACTTGATAATCAAGGAGAAGTTTTAACGCTTAAAGTGCAAGCGTTTAATATAAATTTTCAAATAAATCAATAAATTTTCAAAATAATACATTAAATTATAAATTCCCAGACAGAAATATAAAATTAAAAATTGAAATGGAAATATTCGTTTAAAAACAAGATTTTTTAAGAAAATATTCAAATTTTCTAACAAAGAAATAAATTTTGTATTGAAAATATTAAATTTTTGAACTTTTTAACCCAGAAGCATCTGCAGCTAGAAGAAAATTAATAAATTAGGTAAATATTTTTCTTAACTTCGCTTTTTTTGTAATTGAGAGTGTATTTAGAATAAGTACGAAATTTTCACATTTCAAATCATACTTTTTTCTCTTCATACTTTTAAAAAATATATGCTTGATGTTATTTGTTTAATTTATTAGGTATCTAATATGTTTGAACTGAATTAATAGAATCTAATAAAAAAATCCAAAAATCTTTTGGTTAAAAACTCTACTATTATATTTTTACTTCAGAAAGCATTTTGTTTTATAATTTTACTATTATTTTTAAAATTCTACGATTGTGAGCAAGACATTCTTTTTGTTTAGTCATTATTTCTGGACGGCATTTTTTTCTAGTTAACAAATATTTTGTGATGAAATAGTTGAATTGTCAAGAAAAAAGATGATTTTTGAAGCACGAAGATAAATTTTGAGTAAAAAAAATGTCAAAAAAATGGTTGAATTTTCAAATAAAGAAATGAAATTCCGACTAGATAGATAAATTGAGGTGCCGGATGCAAAAAGGAGATATAGAATTATTATGCTGGAGTGGGGAGGACCCTGAGCTCCTGAAAATGAAGTCTTGAATTTTAATTTTTAAAATATATATCCTGAGTGAAAATTTAATTTCCCATCTTTTTCTCCTCATAGAAAAAGTTGTAGATTTTTATTTTTCGAATTATTTATGAAAAACTAATTTTTTCTCTGATCAAAATATTTTAATTTTTTTTACTTCAACTCGCAGCGAAATGAAAAGTTTGTGATATTTTGTAATAAAACTTATCAGAAATATGTACTGTCATATTCTGCGACCGATGGCGTTAGCAAAACATCAAAATATTT
>JAAAKG020127507.1:0-37910 GCA_010014905.2 Druon quercuslanigerum
GTTCATCTATGTTTATTAAAGTTTTTTCTGTATTTTCTGTAGAAGATTCAGTTGAGTTTTTAGAATCAGTTCTTTCAAGAGGTGGACTACGTATAACTTTTGGTTTAGAAGAAAATCCGTCATTAATTGAGGATTCGTTTCTTTGCTTATTATTTGTTGCAAATTTTAATGCTTGTGTGTGACTTCGAGTGAATCTTTTATTTTGGTTTTTGTTTGACATGAGTGGACCTTTTTTAGAAACATAATAATATATTTTGTGTTTCAAATTTATTTATTTATTTATTAATTTGGCAATTTCGAGTTCACTAAAGAGATAATTTTACTTTGGGATCCTCTTTAACTTTGATTTTCATTTAATTGGGTTGAAATTGAGTTGGTAGGAATTATTATTTTATAGATGGTTTTGATAATTTCATCAATTTTTTCAAATTTTTTGTTTATTATTTTAGGAATTGGTTGATAATTTCCATTTATTTTTCCAAGTTTTGCTCCTTCTTTTATAACTTTCTCATTTATTTTCAGATGTCGTGTAACTTTAAAGAATTCGGGATGTAAAAGATTTTGTCCCTTTAACAATTCTGTTTTAATAACGCATTCATATTTTTGACGAACTTTCTTCCCTGGCCGAAGTGCTTTTCTATTGCTTTTATTTATTAAATGAGTCTCTCGCAGTGGGACATATGTAAGAAATTTATTCTTTGGGGTTGATCTATTGATTCCCTTTTGAATTCTTTACTAAGATTTCAGCCTTATTTATCATTTCTTCGAAAATTTCGGAAAATTCTTTCTCACGTTTTGTTTTTTGATTTTTACCTCTATGACGTTTGCTTTTTAAACTTTGGGGCATAATTATTTTTTATAATGTAGGCTGTTTTGTTATAGTTATGAAATTTTTTGTTTTTTCAGAGTGTTTTACGTGTTCATTTGAAAAAAATTACCAACCACAATAAGAAAGGGCCATTACAGCCTTCGGGCTCATTATAATTTTTGTAATTCTTTGCTTTTGTGAGAAGTGTTTTGTGTGTTGGTTTGAAAAAATTACCAATCATAATAAGAAAAGGCCATTACAGCCTTCGGACTCATTATAAATTTTGTAATTCTTTGCTTTTATGAGAAGTGTTTTTTGTATGAAAGTGTACGTTTAAACCTTATGATTGGCTAATGTGGCTAATTCACATGCAGTCAAACGGTAAGGTAACATTTTTTTTGTCAAGGATGGCAGGGCTTGCGAACACGCGAAGTATACCAACCCTCCTAATTGTAATAATATTTGTTAAAACTAGGTTGTTTTAACATATATTATTATCAAGATGTAAGCTAACACTGCTTCTACTTGTGTGTGTAAATGTGTTATTTATTTTATTTTATCGAAAGTGAAAAAGTGTCGATTTCTGTCACTGAATTTAACTTGTTTGTTATTCAATTTTTTATTTTATTATTTGTTCACTTGATTTTCACTGTAAACTTTTTTAATTCACTTTCCCTACCACGTCGCAATCGGCCGATGCACCAAAATTATGTTCTGTTACGTCCTAATATGGAAAGGGTATATATATGTATAAATGCAGACTGTTCACATTAACTTTATTCTGCTTGGAGATAGGTAATTGAAAATATTCAATAAATGAGAGTGGAGAGATAGAGATGAACATTTGTTTACCTTGATGCTGGTTACCGGGTAATCCAAGATTTTCTGCTCTTGAAGAGGAACCCTTGACCGATATGTATAGATTGAAGGAGGAATAGATTCCGAGAGTAAAATTTTAGAGACTTGAGAATGATTCCCGAGATAATGGGGATGATTTGGAGAGTTGACGGGCCACGAAGGTCCGAGACAGATGTATTGAATTGTATTGGTAGAATTAGTACTCGGACTGAGACATTGACTTGGTAGAATTAGTACTCGCACTGACTTAAGGAATTAGTACTCTTCTCTCGGACTCTCTGAAACTCTCTGACACTCACTGACACTCTCTGACACTCTGGCTTAAAGATGCTGGGTCCGTCCTTTTATATTAATTGAGCCAGACAGACTAACTCGGTTACCTCCCACTTTTAGAGGAAAGGGTGAGAGCACCAGGCTAGAGGGAAAAATCAGACGTCTCCAAAGTTGGACATTATGAAATTGAGGATTCTTGGTGTCCAGTGGGGTCCCTCACTCCACTAATCAAAATCTTTTAGTAATTGCATGTATGCCCTTGAAGTGGTCATCTTATTGATCCGTGCCAGCGCTTTTTCCTCTATCTCTCTTTGTCTATGTCGATATCGTTATTCTATTCCTATCGTTCTCCGAACCAGATTTGTTTTTAAAATTGTCAACCACTTGTCCCTTATGAGTTTTACACACGAATATATATTTATAGTCACTGGGCACGTGATAACGGTCTTACCAGTCGAATCATAGAAACTAACGCACGTTAGTCGAAGGAGCGGAGGGCAAGAGATTGAGCTTAATGAGTGGCACTGTAACCGACTGCGAAAATTGTGACAGAGACGACGAAGCCACATGTATAATTAGATGGTCAAACGGAAGGATTCGCTTTTGTGACTCGGATTACTGAAAGTAAGTTGAGTTTAGAATCGTAAATTACTTCTTATTGCTTTTACTGGGGTGTCAGGATATTTCTCCGGAGACCGGCTAACTGGGAAAAATACTACATCTTTGCCGAGAAGTTCAAAATCCGTTCGGGGATTGCAACCGGTCGGAAGGGTTTCTCGGACAATTTCAGTGGTGAAAGAGACAAAGGATCAGCGGGTTTAATGGCGCCTTTCACAACGTTGAGGATATTAGATAACGGCGGAAGGCTAGAGCCGGAATGGGAAGCCGGAATGGGAAAAAAATCGACTTTTCCTGGTACAATGTTTGCCCTTAAAAACCTCGTAGCTGCTGGAAGTAGCATCTGCTCAAGTGCTGACACTCGCGAAAGGGGTCCTTGAAATAGAAAATGCCAAAACTTCGACTCACATAATTTTTTTATTTTTACACAAAAACTAGAAGTCCTGTACAGAGAGGGATGGTAGTCTATAGCGGGTGGTGTTGGAAGATCAACTGACTGGCTCGTATCGGCAGCGCAGGCTTTCGCCGGTCAAGGCGCTTTCTGCTTGAAGAGAGGGACAGGCCCGGCTTCCGATTGGTCACGTTCGAGAGAAGAGAGGAGATAATCGCAAGGTGGGAAGGCACCCAGTGACTCCGTCTCTCCACGTGTCTAGCGCCTGAATTTAAGCTTATAACTTTAAAAAAAATTTATTTACAATAAAAATTTAAAACTTTGCAAAATTAACATTTCAAAATTTTAAATTAAATTAAATATAAGACAGTTAAACACATAAAATATAAAAGCAACTAGCCATACAATAATTGTGAAACTTAAACTAATGAAGTATCTTTCTCAACGTGTTTACGTAAGACAATATTTCAAATGTAAAAAAAACACAGTAAAACTATAAGCTAAATATATTCCCGTATTTTATTATATATGTGCAAAATGTTCTTTAATACAATGCATTAACTAATAAATTATGCAAACTATATGTTGTAAATGATATTTTAATGATTTAATAACCGAGATTTACGGTTGACCTTGCATTAGAGTATGTATGGCTGAGCGCTGGGCGCTCTCCGCCCTCTATCACAAAAACAGTTGAGCGCATGAAAAAATGCTTTGGACAAAATTTATCGGAAATTTCATGTTCTGTAATTTTTATAATAAATTTCAACATGATTGCAGCTGTAGAAACGTAGATTATCGCGAAAACCCGATTTTTGAGACCTCTGACCTTGAATACCTTACGAAGCAGACAAGAGATTTTTTGAGACTTTTAAGAAAACTTTTAGAAAACCAATTTAGAGATGTATACAACCTTCCAGCTTATTATCTCTCATTCTGAGGTGAAACCCCTAATATGAATGGACAACAAGGGTCATCTATGTTTAGAACGATCGTGGTACGCTAAAAAGCGGCGGACATTTTTCAGGTTCTGGATACGTTCCGAAAGAACCCACGGTACGTTGCAGAAGGTCATCAATGAACACGTAGTCAAGGACAAACATCCCGTAGAACATCCAGAGAGTCCACTTGACGAAGGTGATGGAGAAGGCGGCTGCTGGGGAGCATAACTAACAAACTGCTTCTTTTCACCACGCTCCTTCTATTAACTCGTTCCACCACCCTGTAAAAAGGAGAGCATTGAAGTGGATTATAAAACCATATAAACATAGCTTTGAAAAAAGTCTATAAATCGAAACAAATTTAGTTTTCGTCCTAATGGTTCTTTAACGGCATTTGAATGCATTGATTGTATTCAAAACATTCGGTCGGAAAAGCATTAAATCGTATTCAACTTATTTGATATTTCAACGGCATTGGTTCCATTCTATACCTCCGATTACTAAAGACATTGCATGGCATTGAGCTGGCACGGTCATTTAACTGCATTCAATGGAATTAAATTAATGGTATTAAAAAGAAGCCACTTCAATGTCATTTTTTTGTGGATTCAAATTGATTCGAACGAAAACTTTTAAATACCAAGAAGCGCATTCGGAAAAAAACGGAATTTGTTTAGATACATATGCATTTAAGTATACAATTTTTCAATGCCATATAATCTACTTGATTGTTCTCCTTTTATATGGCACACTTTCCCTCATCGAGCATTGAATTTTCTCTCAATAACTTTACATCCTTCTGTCAAATTTCCCTCATGAGCAATTGAATTCTACTGCACTAAATCTTTTTCTCTGACTAGACTTAGATTCTTTCCTGCTAAATCTCTTCTCTCACCCAAATAAATTTCCTTCGATAAAAATTATTTCCTTCCACTACTCTTTCCCTTAGCACCAATTAAATTCCCTTCCTCAAAATTTATTTCCTCCACAACTTTTATTTCATCCCCATTAATTTGAACAACTCTGGTCGAATTTATTCTCTTTTGCGAATTCCTTAATAAGCACTTTGTGTTTGTTTATTCCGCCACTGATCTGCTATTTTATTTTTGTTCTCCACAGGGCCATATCAGGCGTTTGGCGAAACGGTATCAGGGCTCATGTCCTAAGAGTCACAAAGATGGTAATGATATATTCTTTTCTAGCCATAGACTCCATCTGATAAGCTTCGGAAAGTAATTTTCCTTAATCGGACAACTGCTAACTCAAAATCTATCTGTGTATAGGTTTCTTTTCCTCGTATAAAATGGGAGTTAACGTTAAACCAAAAGCAAAAGTTTATCTTATTTCAGAGAACTTTCAGACAATGTCGCGGCTAATTCAAAATTGAGTTCAGACACTTTAATTATTTATTATTTATTAATTCAATTTATTATTGAGATCAGGTAACTGTCCATTTTATTTCTTTGAAAACTTACTTTCAGCATCTGAATCAATCTCCTGTTGTTCTGTCCCTGTTCCTTTTTTTTTGTATGAGCCAAAATCTTGCCTTCTAATTTTTGAAGTTTTTTATTAGCTTCTCCGGATCTATATAATCCAAAGAATCCTTGATCCCCTTTTTCTTTCCCATCTTGAGATAGAATTAAATTATTACAATATTTTGAACTTTTTTCGCAGTTAAAAATCATTTTTAGATGTAATCAGATAGGATCCTTTTTATTATCTATTAATACCTTTTTGACGTTAAGAATGTAAATTACATATAATCAATTACTTATAATTAAAATAGTCGACAATCTTAGTAAGTTAAACTTCAGGTTACAATCATTTTGTTTCGAATATTTATGAAAATAATTATTATCTAATATGGGTTTTATTTAATTCAGTATTAAAATGTAAACAAATTAATTTTAATTCGGTATCATTTAACATTACAGAGTCTGATTGAATTACAATAAATTACAATCACATAGTCTACTTATAGTTTCCATTGAAAGAAACCGTTAAATAATATAATATATCGAGAGGTAAAATAAAACAATATATATTCTGTTCAACGATATAATGAAATCGGCAGCACAGATTTTTTATGTAAGTAAAGCGTAGATACATTTTTTTTCTTCTGTAGACAGAAAATCGCTTTTAAAGGAAGACACTATTTTTTCAAATAGACTGACCCGAGGGCTGCCTGAAATTGCTTACAACTTAAATTAGGTCTACCACTAAACCCTTGGCAACATGGGAGTATAGATGCATTCACATGAACGCACCCAACTACAAAGTCAGGACCTAAATTATTAAGTAAAACGGTTTACCATAACTTATCGTGTCTCCATCCTCCTTCCGAAGATGCTCGGTGATGAAGGGAGAAAAGTCATAAGAGCTCTTTCTTAACCTTTCGATAAGGATAAACACTGAATTTCCCAGGAAGATTCTTCGTCAAGTCGCACATCACCTGATATGTGTTACCACTAGACTTATAAGACACAATGGATATCTTACTTAAATATAGGATCACTCATCCGCTAGACTGGATAAAGTGAATTTAAGGTAAAATTTCAATATAAGTATTGTGAAATGAAGTCCAATACATGTATGATAAACGGCGCAAATTCTTTGAAACTTCAATACACGAACTGGAAGAATTTCACGTTCGAATACTGGCATTGCAAGTTTAATTTATACTCGTATATTAAAAATGTATTAAAATCTAAAACATGTTTAACCATACAGTGTACGGAAATATGAATGAAATATTTGAAAAATTATTCAATAATATGCCTTTCAATCAATGGCTATGAATTACAAAAAGTTTCTGATATATCGCATGGACAGTTCATTTTTCCTTCTACTTTTAACTAACATCTTAGGAAAAAAGTCACCCCTATTCATATCCAATTTCTTTCAAAAAGTGTTTTCATTCATGTATAAAGAACGATCTGCAAGCTATTATTATCCTTGTAGTTCATATGTAAATATGTAGTCATACAGGTAAACAGAGCTCTAAAATAGTTAATCACAAATATTGTTTTTTTTCAGTTTGAACAAGCCGAAGAATAAAAATTTATTTCCAAGCATCCGAATAATCAGTATTATTTTAAAATAAGAATTTACACAATTTAGATCTTTACTGACTCCCTGTGGGCACCTTTTAACTATATATACATTTTATGACGCTTATACTGTCTTTAACAGGGCAACTTAAATCCAGCAAAGTTTTTTCTCTCGCCAGATCATAGATACTTGTTACTAGCTCAAAATATTAAAGAGTTGTTTCGATATTCATATTGGGCCCAATATACAATTTACGATGTGAACACGCAGTAAGTAAATCCAAAATATTGTTATTGGAAATTTGTATTCAGTTCATTAATTTTGATGTTATCATATTTTTCTAAACTTTTAAGTCACTTACCCTTTAATGGGTTAAATGGTTCAAATTGGTTAACAGTTTGAAGACCTTTAGAACTTTAGCGGTATTTGGACGAAATTTCCCTAAGACAAATCTCAGACTGTTGATCATCACGGTTAATCCTTATAGTTTCCCCGATTTTCCCAGTTTAAAACATCCCTTTACAATTTACGTTATTTTACAGCTTAACCAGGTACCTTATTTACCGTTAAGGTGACCCTATGAAAAAGAAGTATTGATAATTAATGGATCTAACACTTTTTTCGCGAATTAGTATTTGAAAACCTAATACTTTTTCGCAAAAAAGTACTGGATCTTTTAATTTCACAGGTTTGCAGGTAAACTAAAAAGTTAACTTTTTTAAGCTCTTTGTTTGTGTGCAGTATGCGGTTATAATCATCTTCAATTCTTACTTGTTCGTCTACACCCAAGCAGAAATTCCCTCATCTTTCCCTATTTGAAGTTGGGTTCCGAGGGGGTCCCTATCATAATATCTAGTCCAGAAAACACTGATTGAGGGCCCTATAAAAATATCTAGTCTAGAAAAAACTGGTTGGGGTCCCTATTAGAATATCTAGTTTAGAAAAAACTGGTTAGAGCCCCTATCAGAATATCTCGTCTAGAAAAAACTGATGGGTGCCCTGTCAGGTTCTAGTGAAGAATTTCGTGTCTCGTATAGGTATGGCAAATCTATCTATATCCTGTTTTTTTCAAGAACAAAATTCCATCCTTATGAAAAACTATAAATGTTCAGAAAAAATTACATTTCCTGTCATTGAAAAGTTTGCAAAGTATTCTACGATGGGAAAAAATGAAATATTACAGGAAGAAAAATTTCAATAGGAAAAATCATTTATTTAGAAAGTATTTTATTGGCATTACTGTTAACAATTCGTATATTTCACATTTACATAACGTTGTATAATAATAAATATTTAATTGGAAAAAGAGAGTTTAAAAACTGTTGAGCTTTAGGTTATGAGTATGGCTTTTTCATCGACTATCAACTTGAAGGTTTAGCATAATGTTTAAGACACTCGACTACTAGGCGATAGATTTATGTATAGATGTAGAAACTTCGGTACTCCGTAGCGTTAGAAATTTTATGTGTCGTATAATGTGTGACGTCCCGTCACTTTTCCCAAATCGACACTCTAATCAATAATTTTCCCTAATGTCAATCGTGCCTCGCCCAAATGAAAGTTAATGTGGAGCGCATGAATTGATTTAGGCACGGTAATGGGCAGCGCATTTATAACTTTAACAGCCACCAATTAAGGGTGGCTTTCCACTATATAAACCCCCGAAAATTGTCAAGTTCAGTTCAGTGCTCCAGATTAGCTATCCGCCGAAGGTACCGTAAAAGTTAGTCTAGTCAAAATTTCGCTGCCACGATAGTTCAGTTCAGCCGCTGTCGCGATTATACAGCCCAGTAAATTTTCTGTTGTAAACTCTGTCGTTAGCAGTTCTTAAATTTATAACATAACGAAATGTGTATAACTAAAGGTGTTATCTCTGTGGGAATATGTGTAACTAGAAGTGTAATGTACAGACGAATCTCTGTCACAGTAAAATATTGAGTGTTGTGTGCAATTTAATCATAAAGGAATATGTGTAATAAAAGGTGTAATCTCTGTCACAGTCAATTATAGAGTGTTGCGACGAATTTAATTAACGTAACAATTAGTTTCCGTAAGAAATTGGCTCTCTCCGTTATCATAGTAACAAATAATCTGCTACCAACTCGTGGATGTCCACAATCGTCACTCTTGGGTCTCTTCTCCGATGCCGGGAAACCTTACACTAGAATCTTTAGGTCGCCAAATCCTATCACCACATGGTACAAGAAATTCTCTGGGAACTGGAGCACGAGGAATCACAACAAATAAAAACCAAGTGATAATCGCTAATTAATTTCTGCACTTCCTTTTTCTCTCCTTACAGTAATCTAAATTTCATCCTTCATTTTTACTTAAAGCTTTCTTTCACTGGGAAAATCTGAGCACTCAACCCCAACTTCAACGATGCCATTTAATTCCGTACAATCATCTCAATGTGTAAATTAAAGAAATAAAATCACTAAATTTAATGTAATAAAAATAAATTATTTAGTTTATTTAACTCTCTCTCTCTCTCTCAGTTTTCCTCAATCCCTGTTTCAGTCAAGCCGGAATAGTCAATTGTTATGACTGTTCCGGCGAGTATTGATAAAAAAACGAGGATCCTATTTCTGATAATTGAGTAAGTGGCGTAAATATATTACTCATCTAGACGTCACATACTTAATTTTTTGTGAATCGGCCGGGAAACACAAAAGAAAAACTAAGAGAAAGAAGTTCGGAAAAATAGACACTGAAGGAGGAAAATAATAATAAGTAAATTTGGATTAAAAAGATAATGAAAATTGCGGAATTAAAAAAGCCCATTCTATAAAAAAAATTTAGAAATGCATAATATAATATAGGTGAGCACTTCAATTAATAAAATAAAATAAGATATTCACCATTTGTAATTTTCTATACCAAACAATTCACATGTATGCTTGTCAAATTTATAAAAAGAACCGGCGCGAGAAATCGCCCCGATAGTTGAAATAGACAATTAACACTACAGTTGCAATTATTAAAACAGAAACGAAGGCTATAATTGCCAGGCTTGTTATAATTGATATATATTTTTCCGTTAAATCTGACATGCTGACTGTCAAAACTATGGCATGAATAACGATGCGTGAAAACGCACTGTCCTGTTATTGCTTAACTGTCAATTTGTGAGAATAACAGTCACAATATGCAACCTACTACATACACTGAACCTTTACATATAATAATATTTAAAGTAATCACACGGGACTTATTTTAAACAATTTTGAAATGTCTGAAAGTTTTTTATTAACAAGAAGAACAAATAGACACCGTGCCGGTAGAAGACAACGCGAGAATCGAATATATGTTGAGCTTCCAATTAACTAACGATCTCGAGAGTAAAACTATGTTTAATCAAGCACATTTTTCCAAAAATTTATGGAGGGAATTTTCAGAAATCTTCCAATCAATGTTAGATAATGTAGATGTAGCCATTAAACGCTCGAGACAAAATTAGGTGAATAAAATACATTTAAATCCAAGGTAGATACAAAATGAATTCAGAAGCATCCTCCAAATAAAAGGAATCAATAAATAAAAAATCAATAAAAAAAAAGTAATAACAAAATATATATATATATATATATATATATATATATATATATAATATAAAATAAACTTAACTAAAAGGCTATAAGGATATTAAAAAGTCCTGAGAATTTAAGAAATAAAATTTAAAATATTCTAAGGAAATCTGAAAAATAAATTAAGATATTAATCATAAGTCTGAATAAATTGAATTCTAAGAAAATAAAAAAAAAATTTTTCAGAAGTTCTGAAGAAATCTGGAAAATATAAAAAGATATTTTTAAACTTGAATAAATTAAATAAGACTAATTTTAAGAAAGCCTGAGGGAACTGAAAATAATATTGAGTTTGAGACATTTGAACTTTGACATATGCAAAATAATATCAACATTTTAAACCCTCAAGTAAATGAAAAGAAGAGATTAATTGTTTAATGAGATGTTGAACAGGAAACTAAATTTGAGAAATCCTGAAAAAATTGGTGAAATCTGAGAATAAGCTTAGGAAATCCTGATGAATAAAAAAGGAGGGAAAATTAAAATATTTAGAATTCCATAGAGTTATCAGAGATCCGTAAACTAGTCCAGAAATCCCTACATCTAATTTGCCTATCTAATGTATTTACCCAATCACCTATTTAATCGAATTTCTTTATACGTATATTTATACATTTATCTATCTATATCTAATTATCTATATACTTATATATATATATATATATATATATGCATACATATGCTAGTGTACGTTAAAAAAAAATATGAAAATTACGTATAAACGTCGGGGCCACCCACTAATCTAAATTCCGAGGAAGGACTTATAACGCGTAGCAAAAGTAAGGCAAATCTAGAATTGGCGCATAAATTTGAGCAATTTAAAAACGCACCCTTGAAACCTAATCGGAAGGTGAACACAATATATAATAAGAGTGATGAAACTTTTAATAAGCAAGACAAGGATATCGCAGAAAACTTTACATGTTCAACACCAGGACCAAGCCAACCCAAGGGAAATTCAATTTTAACTAAAATAAAAAGGTTAGGTCAGACCGACGCTAGCCTAATAATTGGTGGTAATCAATTTAACGACACCCCACAATCAAAAGAACCATCTAATCTAACGTTAGGCGACAGTTTACTTGGAGTTACAAGCTCTCAATTTGAAGAGTCGGAATTAGAAAATAGTCAAGATTCTGATAACCTTTTTAGTGCAAATTCCACTGCAATTTTTGCGGATTAAACCTTATTTCCAGAACAAAACCCGGAAGAAACAATTAATAAAAATGACCCAGTAACTGCACATCTGCCAAATACTTCACTGTCAAGTGAGACTAATACTGTTTCACAAGAAGGAGAAACGGTACAATTAGATCATAAACACGCATTAATATTATATCGAAAAAATAAAAATACAATATTATCACAAAAATTCTTATTAAGGGAACTTAAGGAGACAAAACAAGCTAATTTAACAAACCCTTTTCTTACGTTTAATCGATCCCAATTTTCACAAACAGAAGAGTTTAACTTAAAGGGACCTTTAAACACTTCTACATCCCAAAATCTGTTTGGCATTAACACAAACACAGGGACAATTGCGGCTTTGGGCCCACAGTATCCTATAAACGAAGATTCATCAAGGGAGAATACAATGTCACTACCAACTAACCAACAAGTCTCTTTACAAGACGCTCTCGAAATAGTTCCATACTTTAATGGTACTCATGAAACACCACTTGCCATATGTATTGAAGCATGTAGAGAGGCTAAATTAATGCTTCCTTTAAATGCAGAAGCTAATTTGGTAAGGTTATTGCGAAGCAAGGAAATGCATATATGGAAATACCTATACAAATGTTGAAGATTTTTTGAATAAATTAAAAACAGTTTATTCCCCATCAAAAACTATATATCAACTTCAGGGTGAATTAGAAACCACTTATATGTGGGAAAATGAAAGCGTTTTATCCTATGCAACCCGCATATAAGAAATTGCTTCCCAAATATTAGATGCACATAAAGCCAACAATGGGAATAAAGTAGCGAACGAATTCGCAATACAAGTAGAAAAAGACACTATTGATTGTTTTGTCAGAGGATTAAAACCAGAATTGGAAGTACGAATGGGAGAAGCTGATTCGTTTGCAGAAATTTTTGAAAAAGCGGTGCAAATTAAACGCCGTTTAGTAGCCAATAAGGAATTACGAAAAGAAAACCGACACATTTCCCATCCCGAACAACTAGAAAATTCTTTCCAAAATAATAAGGATTTCGCTAAAACTAGAAAAACAAACTATATGCGAGATAATTCATTCACTTGTCAGATTTGTTCAATACCTGGTCACGCTGCATTAACCTGTCGTCAACGTAATAGCAGTGGTAAAAATTTTCTACAAAACCATTGGAACAACCCAATATATCTAGGTCAAACAGGTATAAATAGACCCTATACAGGTGGCTGAGGAAGAAACTTGTGGTATACGGACGGACTGGGTCAAGGACCTCAAGTGAATAGGAACGATAAACAGTCTCACCTTAAAAACTTAGTACAATACAATCAAGGACAACCGGAACGGAATTCCAGGTGCAAACTAGAACTACAATCTGAATCAAAATTTTAATCGACATTTTTATTTGAACCAGGATTTTAAAAAAAATAGAAATTTTCATAGAAATTTCAATCAAAATCAAAGTTTCGGTCGTAATTTCAATTAAAATTCAAATTTTAATCCGAATAAAAATTTTAATCAAAACTCGACTTTTAACTAAAATCAAAATCAAAATTGGAATTTTACCCGAAATCAAAATTTCAAATAAATTCCAAACTTCAACCGCAAACAAAATTTTAATCAGAATTTTAATGAGAAGAGAAATTTCAATCAAAATCTAAGGTTTAACGCAATTACAAATTTCCACCAAAATCAAAATTACAGGCGAAATTCTACATATAACGAATTTCGACCAACCAATCAAATTCAAAATCAAAATTTATCAGTAATATGCAATTATTGCAAAAATCAGGGACATATTTTGAAGGATTGTAAACTCAGAAGAAAAAACAATAATAAACCATACCAACAACAGGGAAAATCTCAATCTCATCAACCTTCGGGAAACTAGAAGAACCTCTCCAGTATGGGTGCACCTTGAGAGGCTCAATGGATGAAACTTATACACCCCCATTCGAATATGATAGGGTAGAACTAGTAAATTTCAGCACAAGTAATGCAATCCCTAATATAGCTTTAACAGCAGAAGGACTAAAAGGAAACATTGAAATGATAATAGACACAGGTGCAGGTCCCAATTTGATTAAAGAATACGTAATACTTCCAACCACGAAAATTAGTAAAAGGATTCGTTAAAAATTAACTGGAATAAATGAACACCCAGTTTATACCCTGGGACAAGTAAAAATCAATATTTTTGATAGCCTTACTATATTTAATATAATCTCAGACGAAGTACCCGTAGATCATGATGGCGTTCTAGGAACGGAATTTTTTAGGAGAAATAATGCAAAAATAAATTATGAAGAAAGACAATTAAAATTAATAATAAAAAACATAATTTTAATTGTCAAGAAACCATCGCGCTGTCCCCAAGATCAATATCTAGCTTTTATGTCAATATAAAAAATAAGGATGAGGAAACAGGATATATACCACAACTATCATATGATCCGTTAGTTTATATTGGAGATGCAATAGTAACAAATGATAATGGAAAGGCATATTTAAAAGTAGCAAACACATATGAACATGAAATAAAAATCCCTATTCCCGAAATTGAATTGGAAGAATTCATCAAAAAATATTGAACCTAGATGAAAATGAACCACGTAAAAATTATTCTGATGTTTCAACATAATTTTTTCAAGAAATATTAACCAACAAAACTTATACGGTGAATCATAATCAACTCGACGGAAATTCAGACCACATCACAGTAGATAAAATAAGGCAATTACTAGGCCTAGATCACCTGAATCCAGAAGAAGAACAACACGTAGAAAAACTCATTTCATTACATGCAGATGTATTTTACATAACGGGTGAACCATTAGGAGCGACAAATATATTAAATCACACTATTCCAACTATTGACAATCAACCAACATTCACAAGGCAATATAGGCATCCATAAGGATGAAATGAGGACACAATAAGGGCACATAAGGAGGAAATTACACAACAACTTAATGAAATGCTTGAAAATGAAATAGTAAAACCGTCTCAATCCCCGTATAATACACCAGTTTGTATTGTACCAAAGAAAAACGGAAAAAAACAAATGGTTCTGGATTTTAGAAAACTTAACGAAAAAACTATCAGTGATTCTTACACCTTACCTAATATAATTGAGATTTTAGATCAATTGGGATCAAAAAAATATTTTTCAGTGTTTGATCATACTTCAGGCTTTCACATAAAACGGCATTTTCAACGCCTTACGGACATTATGAATTTAACCGAATGCCGAATTCGAATAACGAAATCTGAAGCTTCAACCTGATAAATGTGAATTCTTACGACATGAAGATATATATGTAGGGCACATCATTGACAAGGACGGTGTGCGCCCAGACAAAAAGAAACTGGATATTATCGTTCTTTCATCGATGTATTTTCAAGAATTACAGACCCTCTAATTCAGCTTTTGAAAAAAGACACCCCTTTCAAATGGACTAAAAAACAGCAGTTTGCATTTGACACACTCAAAGAAAAACTTTGCGAAGAACCCGTTTTACAAAAACTAGATTTTTCTATACTATTTATTCTAAAAACAGACGCATCTGGCTATACTATAGGAGAAATTTTGTCACGGGGAAAGATCGGTAAGGATAAACCAATATCTTACGCTTTACGAACGCTAAGCGACAACGAAAAAAAGTTTGACACATATGAAAAAGAAGCATTAGCCATTGTTTACGGCGTACAGCATGTTTGTCCCTACCTTTATGGACGCAAATTTACTTTGGTCACTGATCATAAACCCTTAGTATGGTTTCAAAATTCAAAGGACCCATGTTCACGCGTTACAAGGTGGAGATTAAAATTAGAATACGATTTTGACGTAGTATACAAGACGGGAAAAACGAACGTTAACGCGGACGCTCTATGAAGGAATCCAGTGGATAATTTCAAGAAAACAGGGGATATTAAAATAAAATTAATAAGACAAAACAAAATTACAGATAATTTAAATATAGATAATAATAATAATATAGCGTTAGAAGATTTATATTGTGGTGAAAAACCAGATTATAATTATATTGAAGGAAGTAATGTGAATACTCAGGAATATGAACAATCAGAAGATGAATTTATTTATTAAAAACTATTTCATGCAAACAATGAAACATTCAGTTCTGTAAATTATTATTTAAGAGATATACTATCAAAAATTAAAATTATATCTGAAAAATTGAAAGTAGATGAAAAATGGAAAGCTATGCTAACTAGGGGACAATTAAAAAAGCAAAATGAAGCAAATAAAAAAGAAATTAAAAGTCAAGTTGAATTAGGAAATTTCCCCCTCCCTTCCCACCCGAAAAATTCAAATATAAATCCAGAAAACATAAGACAAGGGAGGCCACGAAAAATTCAAAAAGAATTTGCTGCACAAAAAATAGAAAAACCAAATTAAAAAAGAAGGAGTAAAATAAATCTTAAAAGAAGAAAAATAAAACAGTAAACAATTTGAATCTAAAGAAAGTGAAGAATCTTAAGCTGATCCGGAGTATACTATTGATCAAAGGACTACTTCAAAAAGAAAGAAAACCAAAAAAATAATATAAATAACGACTCAGAATAATTTTCTGATGTATCAAGTAATGAAGAAGAATTAGATTTAAGAAAAATAGACACACGATCTTTGCTGCCACTTTACCTTTAGCGTGTTGATTATAATAATTGACAAAAACAGTTTTTCCCCTTTAGAATTCGCATTTTCGACTTGTCGCTTTTGCATTTTAACGTGCAACTTGTTGCGCTTTGATGGACGCTTCAACACTCGGTTTAAGTAGATCAAATTGGTGTCGTAATTCACGTTCATACATTAGACATGCTCGCCATCTTCCTGTTTAACAATGATCAGAGGTGCGACAATCGATTAAAAATAAATTAACAGAATAGTCAAGAGAGTGAACAGATTTTAAAATATTTTCTACTTCTTACTTGACAGATTTTACGAAATTTTCAGCTGCTTTGTTTGTAGCGGGGCGAAACAAACGTGAAAAAGATTGTCTCATTCATTATCACTGACCATTTTGAATAAGACTATATGCTTATCATGAACATGTGACCGTGAAATTGTCCGAGGAATTCAGTGTGAAATTTTGACCACGGTTTGCATGGTCATTACCAGTCCAATATTGATACTTTCGAGAGATAATTTGTTGATTTTAAACATATTTTGCACATTCTTACAATCTCTTCAATTTCTCAATTAAGATTAGGCCACCAAAAATAAGATCTAGCCATCTTCTTCATTTTTGCAATACCCATGTGTGAACCTCTCTGAACTGTTAATTCTAGGTTCTTTTAATTAAATTTTTTTCGAAATCTGTCAATTGATTAGTATCACGTGGCTAACCTTGTTGTATAAACCTCATTATTCTAAATAACCCTTTATCTTTCAATTTCTTTTGGACTACATTTTTTAAATTTAGAATCGGAATTCCCACTTTAACATAATTCAACCTACGAATTATTTTTCAAAGACAGGTGTGTCATCATCTATGAGCAATCACAAGATCGCGTCAAAATTACCATTAGCTTTCGATTTTACAACTTCAATCGTTTACGTAGGGCCTGAAAGGAAATATGCCTAACTTTGCAATCTATTTTGTATGACAACTGATATATTTTTTGATGGGCCAAATAAAAATTTAATCGGATCTTGATCAGTTCTTAATATGATTTTGGCTCTGTAAACATATATATATATATAAAACTTCTTAAATCCAAATACAATAGGATCTGCCTCTTTGTCTATTATTGCAAGTTGCAATTCATTTTTTGGGATGACTTTAGATCGCGATGCTATTTTTCTTTCGCCACCATCTTTAAAACTATGAGAAAAAATCGCTAATAAACTAAAATTGACTTGCATTTCAAGCTAGGTCTAGTTGTTCATTTGGATCATACAAAGGTAATACCTTATGAGAAATTATTTGGTCTTTCAACTAACGAAACGCTATCAAGCACTCATCCGTCCATTTCCATTTTTCGCTACTCAGAAGATCGCAGGCTTTACATGTCTAGCTCTCTACCTACTAATTCAAGTCTACGAAAAAGTTAAGTTATTTTATCATAATATTCTTGATCAGCTTTACCAGTACAATATATGTTATCAATATATACCTCTATATTAGGTATGCCTTTTATAATTTCATCTAAAATCTCTTGACATTCAGCTGGACTTGAAGCTATACCTTCTGTTAGTTTTTTATATCTAAATAAACTCTACTCTGTAATTAGCGCCAATGCCTCACTAGATTCCCCATCTACTCCAAATTACATAAAGTCATGTGTCAAGTCAATTTGTGAACATTTTGTATCATCTTGTAAAGTTAAATATTTATTCTTTCAGCGGAACCGGATATCGTTTTATCACTCATTGGAAATTTATTAATAGGTTAAAATTTCTATAAATTCTAGCGTGTCCATTCTATTTTACAACTGATATAATAGGTGTTGCCCGTTTGCTTATTTTTACTTTAATCAAATTAAGGTGCAAATTCGGTCGATTAACTCAATATACAAAGGAAATAGAAGTAGATGGAAGGAGACTCTATCGTGAACTGAGTTTAAAACAAAATAACCAGCAAGATACGGAAGTCCCTCAATTGGAAGACATGAATAACTACTGGACGGGTGTTTGGGGAAAAATTAACAGATGCATTTTTAGTACTGCCTGGTTCAAAATACAGAAAGAAAGGTCAAGCAATAGCCCTAAAATGCAGCTGACGAACATCACAGCTTAGATTTTACAGCGGTCTTGAAAAGGGCAAGTAACTGGAAGCTTTAACTCCAGACATGGTGCACAACTTCTGCATTGACTGCATGCAATCGTTTTCTTCCGTGCCGCATGACTAGTGGATTGAAGTCTTAAAAACTTACAAAAGCTGCCCATGCATTATTGACTTTCTAGGTCATAAGATGAGTCTCTGGGGTAAACGAATCAAGTAGTTTGATCATGGACAACCTAGTATAACTAGATCAATACGCATTACGATGGATATATTTCAAGGAGACTCCTTCTGTGCACTATAGTTCTGTTTAGCGTTGCACCCATTGAGCAAAACACTAAACAGCATATTTCATGGGTACAGAATTCATGATAATGAGGATGAACATCAAGTCCCATGGATGACCTGAAGCTGTACGCTAGTTGACCTTAGAAACTGCAACAAGTGATCAGTGTCACAAACCAGTTTTCCAACGATATCCACATTGAGGTCAAGCTAGATAAATGCAGAACAGTGCATTTAATCAGGGGTAATTAGGGGGCGCGGAGTTAGAGAAGGAGTTTAAAAATGACATCGAGGCAATGGCTGTAGGCAAGACATATAAATAGCTGGGTATTTTTGAATCTAGGGGTATTCAGCATATGATAATTCGGACAAGCCTAACGACTTTCTTCACATATTGTTGATGAAGAGTTTTCTCAACTCGGCAAACAAAAAAAAAGGCAAACAACACCTATGACATACCTGTCCTCACGTGCTCTTTCGGGCTTATCAAATATTCTAACATCGTCCTTGAAAAGTTAAAGAGAATCGTCCGCGTCGAAATGACGAAGCAACAAATGCACGACATTAATTCAGCGATTGAAATTGTAGTTCTGCAACGACATATAGAGGAGTCGGGATCTTGACTACACGCCCTTGAAATTGTCCTGAGATGAGGCAGTAAATATCAGGGCGGATACCATAGATAAATTAGAATTACATTGGGGCAGAAAGCTATCGACGGCGAATACTCCAAAATGTTAGATCAATGTGAAATGGATAGTGAGGCATTAAATATTTGGCTGAGAGAGCGTGCTCTGTATCCAGAAATGGAAGGCTTTTTCATAGCGATACAGGACAAGGTCGTCAGCACCAGGAATTATCACAAACACGTGTTACTTCAAGACCTGGTTCACCGGTAACGATTATGTGGAGATACTAACGAAGTCATCGAGCACATCACTGATGCATGTTGCGTAATGGCTCACAGAGAATACACGAAAAGACATGATGATGTAGCGGGTATTATACATCAATAACTTGCCCTAAATCTAGGACTCTTAACAGAATGGATGCCTTTTTATCAATGTGCGATAAGTCAGTGCGTGATTAGCTACATAATATCAAATACAAAGTTCACTCGAAGTTTATGGCACTAGCTCGAAACTTATGAAAGAAAATCAAACGCTAAAGATGTGTAAACTGTTGACTATCAGGCAGCACTAGAGACCAAAAATACGAACTCTTTTGAAAGCCAAAGAGAGCCTTGTACGGCAAATATAGTGGATTCGTAAAAATTCTAATTTTTCTACTCATCCTTCCCGTGAATTCAACAAAACAGTCTTTTGGGAACAAGTGCATTGAGATACCCGTAAGCAAGATGGAGAAGCTTCAGATAGATCAGTTTTTCGTAACTTTTGTCAGAGACAACTATAGCAACTGCTAGTGGAAGAAGTTTACTACTACACAGTAATATCTGGCTCGTATATTTACTACTTTATTAAACGTTAAACAACCCATCCCGCAGTCGTTAGTTGAAGGACGCACGGTACTGATCACTCAGACTGGAGGTTTGTCAAGTCCAAGGAACTACCGGTCCATAGCTGGTTTAAACACCATTTACAAGCTATTAACTGGCATCCTCAAAGAGTGGATATTAACCTCTATTGAGCCGGTATGAGGTGCCATATTTGAACAACGTGAATGCAAGACAGAAGTAGCTGTTTGCAGAGAGAACTTCTTAATAGACAGGTGTATTGCCCAATATGCTATCAGGCATCGACGTAATCTGTCTGTGACTTGGATTGACTAACGAGAGGTATTTAATAACATAAAATAAGAGCTGCTTATCAAGCTCTTCGAGTGCCTGGGCATGCATCCAAAAATAGTGAGATGTTTGAAAGAGCTTATGATCTTATGGCGGACAAGATTTGCCATAAAATCTAACAAAGGACAACTAAAGTGCAGCTGTGTCACATATAAGAGAAGGGGTCTTCTAAGGAGACTCTCAAAGTCCCATACTTTTATGCCATACCGAACAGAAAAGAATTTAAGTTCAACCACGCTTTATACATGGATGACCGTAAACTCTTTGCTTCTTTAAAAGATGACCTTAACATGCGTGTCACTGCTGCAAATAGGTACTATAAAGCAATTGGCTTGAACTGATTCAATAACATCAGCTTATATAACTGATCAGCTTTCTTTTCTTGTTAATGAACTTGTTTCAAATTCAAGTACGTTACTTTGCTACACATTTTCTAAGGAGAAACTAGAGTTATAATACGATTCAATTGCCTTAGTGACATATTATTGTCAACAAAATAATCGCCTAAACTTTTTTTATAAAAAGAAGTCTGCTTTTCATGATCGCCTTCGCTATGTAGTAAAATTTGCATTTTCTTACCTTTGTTATTACTAAGTTGACGTTGAACGTTTTTTTAGTGCTTTTCCTTTACCTGACAATATTTTTGAAATTATTTTCCTTACATAAAACATGAGTTAAAATTTGTTTCTGCTGTTTTTCAGGGAGTCCAGCAATTAAATCGATCATAACTTTTTTTCTTATAATCATATTTGCACCATTAATTAATCAATATTTCCTGCAATAGTTACTTTAGTTTCAATTTTTCTATCAATGCGACCTTTAACAATTTTTTGTCACCGTAGATCTCGTATTTAAACATATGTAACAACTGCAGATATTATCACTTTTTTGCTGTTGATATCTGTAGAGTATCGGGTGTGATGGTTATTATAATAAATGATAATTCCTAATTAAATGTATATTTAGCTCAGTCAACTATGAATTAGGTGATAGATCGTGTATTTTTATTATTTGATCTACGTGGGGTTTAACTAGCTTATTTTACAATAGTGCCACTTATTCTTTTTTTTCGATCTTACGCTGTTACGTTACGGTTACGTGTTACGGTTTCTCGCGACTGTTTCTGTAACGCATAGTTTGAGCAAATCGAACCTAGTTCTAATGTCCCTTTTATACTTTAAAGACACAGGACTTCTTTTAGTCGTACAATGTTCGATGCTACGATAGTCAAATAAAAACATATTAATAGCTGTTTCCAGCGTTTTACCCCTTTACCAATCTTAGAAACTTTATCTGTAAAAGTTTGTACAAATTTTTCTACTGCAATTTTCGTAGCAGGATACCACGGCGGTGAGAAGCTGTGCTTTGCCCCGTTATTTAATAAAAAATTTTGGAATGCAGTGCTTATGATTTGTGGGCCTCCGTCCGTTAGATAATTCAGAGGAAGTCCATGTCGTGAAAATAATACTCGAAACTCTTTGCACAGTCTATATGCTTTTGTGTTACTTCTAAAGTTTATGATTTCTGTCCATTTGCTATGAGCATCGATTACAATCAAATACATATTTCCATAAAATATAACTGCGAAATCACAATCAATGTGGCTCCATGCTTTTTCTAGCCATGGCCATGGTTTACATGTTCTGTTTCCAAACGAAACCCGAATAAATAGCAAGCCCATCTTTGAAAATTATTGTCTGCGGTTAATGAAATCCCTTTTCTTAGACCCAGTATTAATTCTAGTGCTTTATTATGCGCTCTTAAAATGGATTCTTTTCCAACCTACCTATTTGCTGAAAATCTCGCGTAAAAGTTTATTAACTCAAAAAAAGATTCTAATTCTTTCACATTTTTCGTTTTAAGCACGTCAACCATAGCTTTTACTTTCGATTTATGCAAACCATCTTTATTTATTACGAATCCTAACACGTCTAATTTTTCTTGCATAAACTTACAGTTTTCTTTATTTAATCGTATTCCACATTCTTGTAATCTATTGCAAATATTATATAAATTTGTTAAATGCTCTTCAGTAGTTTTACCTGTTACATAAATATTATCCATATACGCAATCGTGCCATCGAATTCTCTCAAGCACTTATCCATTTAGCCACCAGCTAAAAATGCATGTACAGGGAGCTCGGAATATCCTGCACATGTTTCTGTATATGAACCTGCACAAGAAACTGTACAGGTAATATTGACGGTTGCTGCGCAGGAATTTGGCGAAGGAAACTGTACGTGATCCTGCAAAGGAACCTGCATCGACAAAGAAACCTTTGAATGACACTGTACGGGTTCGCTTGCGAACAAAATTCAAGGACAGGTTTCCGTAGTGTAACGTGTACAGGATCCCTTACAGAAAACTACCAAAGGAACCTTTGGAAGTAACCTTTACAGAAATACGTATAGGTTCCTTTATAGAAAACCATCGCAAAAACTCATGTCGCTTATAGCTATAAAGTTGCCTTCCTTTTATTTTCTTGAAGATTCAACTCATCATCGAGAGAACCAAGCCACTAGAGAACCCTCGTAAATTAGTTCCTACACAGATTCATGTAGAGGATCCTGAACATGTACCTGTACACGAACTCACACCTCAATTGGCCGTTTGAAGAAACCTTCACATGATCATTTAAAGGTTACCTCGCATACAGGATTCTTTGAAGGACCCTGTACAGTTTCATTCGCAAAATTCTTGTACAGGAACCTTCAAGATAACCTGTACAGTTTGGTGTGCAGTTTCATGCAAGGGAACATATGCAGGATTCTCAGAGGTTCCTCTATAGGAATTTTAAGCTAGGTCAAAAATTTCAAATTATTTTAACACGACAAAGATAAACTATGCACGTGTTACTTTATAACTGATAATACAATGCAATTTGTCTGCAACTTGTGTATGGTATGGACGTAAGATGTGATTAAATCAATTGACTGAATCGATTTAAGGTAACCTAGATAACAATTCTAGCGCACCATGCCCGCATAGCGCAAGCACTCAAGGTGCGTGTGAAGCAGGTCTTATTATTTTTTATTTGTAATAAAATAATGTAAGAAAAAGATTTAATTTTAAAGTTTTATTTCAGCAATAAAAAAATATGACATATTTAATCGGTCAATGGAACGAATTACCGAGAGGGATCCAATGGTGTGATACCAAAGATAAAGGTTTTTCTTTTTTAGATTAGGTTTTGCTTATACCGATACAAAAATTAGATGTATAAGATTTCAAGTTACAATATATCAAGTGTTTCTGAGACAAATGGTTCCTCTTCCGTAATCCATTTAGATACCGTATATATTCTTGTGTCGAATGCAACATCAATACAAATCTCCGTCGAATATGCAAAAACGTCTAAAGCCTTAAACTGCCGAACTGGCATTACTTTAGAGTCGCTAGTCTTTAGAAAACAAGCACTATAAAGTCCGAAAATGATGACAATGTGGTCGCCAAGAGCTACTGCGCTTGCGTTAGGGTCGCGCTTACCTTGTCCACCGTTGGCGCTAAATTCAAAATGGGTATGAAAAATAATAATTTTTATTAAATAAACAGTAATTGCAAAATAAAAGTTAAATATTTATTATTTTGTCTAAAATCTTAACTGTTTGTTAAAAATTAGTTTTTTATTTTTAGCTAAAAATAAGTTTTTTAGCAGACAATATAACTATTCTATCTTCATTGTAAATGAATAGTAAATTTAGTAAATTTATTTTTGTGTTTCGTTTTCATACATTTTATTTAGTTAATAACTCTTTTTTGTGGATAATAATAATATATTTATATTTAATTCATCAGATTTCAAACTGCATTCATATCGCACGCATGTATGCTTCGGTTAGTTCGGGATTTCGGTACTGGGTGATTGCACGCATGCTGACTTTGGCAACGCATTGTGTGTGCTCTAAAGGCGCATCCACGAAATGCTCTAAGATGGGGTGCACTCTTACAAGCATTTCGTGCACCCTTCAAAGTGTGCAAAATGAGCGCGCACGAATTGTTATCTGAGAACAGTGCAATATTGGGCACGAAATGCGAAAAACTATTCTGATATGAAGCGTCGTGAACATAACAAAGTGGAATTAATTCAAATTTTTGTTTATGTATCCATATGTGTGAGTATGTGTTAATGTAAAGTTGAAAAAGATAGCAAGATATAGTAATGTTATATTAATCTGGTTTAAGGAATTTTGAAGTTGAAAATGGGATGATCATGGTTTTGAGGATTGAGACAGATTTGTGTGAAAGTTGAGGTTATGTTTGTTTGAGATCTGTGACAATGGGATGACTGGGTTGATCGGGTTAGTAGTAGCAGGGTTAGGTAGAGAAGAAGGACAAGACAGATACTAGAACGCGACGATAGATAGAGGCAGGGAACGATAGAAGGCGGGAACGTTTGAAATTGGATTCATGGATAGCGAAGAGAGTAGCATGAAGGAAAAATAGGATTTAGAGCAGGAACTGTTTAGTACACAGAAAGAGGAGATCAAACAAAGAATAGAAAACAAAGGGAGAGAAGAAAGAAAAAGAAACATAGTGATAAAGGATATAATATTAGAGGGAAGGAGATGCAGGAAGAAGTGGAAGAAGCACTAAAAAGGATTGATGCTAAGGTAGAGATAGAGAAAGTGCGAAGTGTAGAAAGGGAAGAGCGAAGAGGTGAGAGAATGGTACCGATGAAACTAAAGAAATGGGAACATAAAAGGGAAGTGATGAGAAGAAGAGGAATGTTATATGGAAGCTCGGAGAGAATATAGGATAATTTGACATAAGTAGGAAGGAAGATGCGATAAAAGTTAAGGGAAATAGCGGAAGAAGAAATAAAAAAGGGAAGAAGATCGTAGGTTCAACATGGGAGAATACAAGTAGACGGAGTATGGTGGGATTGGAATAAAGAAAGGGAAGAGTTAGTAAGAAATGAGGTGAGAGGCAAAAAGAGAGAAAAAATGAATGTATGGAAGAATGGAGGATATGCTACTGAGATATAGCAGGATTGGAGAGAGAGGATAGGGGGTCGTACCCAAATGCCGTTGACACTTTGAAGGGAGGGGGGTCGATCAAAATCTACGGAAAGTAACGCTAGGGTATATCGAAAGTTTACACGTGTCAACGCAAGGGGACCGGGGGGTCGAAATATCTAAAAAATTGTCAACGGCATTTGGGTACGACCCCTAGGGAATTTATGAGAAATTTTACACAATGCGATGTCGTAATAATCATGGAGACTTGGCTAGTTGAAAAGGGATGAGAAAGTGTAAGATGATGAATTTGAGGAGGTTACAAATAGCAAGTTCAAAACTCAAAGAGGAAGAATAAAAAGGGCAGAGCAATAAGAGGAAGTGTTATGGGAATGAAAATTGAATGTATAACAGGGAAAGATAAGAAAGAGAGGATAGAACAAAAAGAAGGAATTTTCGGAGGAGAGAAGTGCAAGATAGTGGGGGTTCATCTGAACAAAGATATAGAGGAGAAAGCAGAGGAGTTAAAAAAATGATAGAAGAAAGTAATGAAGAGATTAGGCTTATAATAGGTGGGGAAGAGTTATAAGAGCTGCGTGAAAAAGCAGAAGCGTTGCAGTAAGGCGCTGCGTCCTAACGGTCAACCTCTGTAGCTGCGTTACGACGTTCCGAAAGTTCACTCGAAGCGGAAGGATTACACGAATAAGCAAGATGGTGAGCCCACGTCAAGCAACAGATGGACTCCGATGCCTACTAAAGCTGACCGAACTGATCGGATTATTTCTTCTGAATTGATGGCGTTGACGTAGCCAGCCAATATTCTCTACGATTCGACAAAGAAAACAAAGAGAAGAAGAACACTGCACTCAGCTCGATACTGAACTTAGAAATAAACGCGAAAAGAATATTTTTTAATTATGTAAGCATATGGACGCTGCCACTTTATTTTTGTTTTTATTTTCAGTTTAATAATTGAAGTCATCTGACCAAATATCTCCTGTACGATAAACTTTATTTGGATCGTACACTTTTTGTAGGTTTTGGACGCCATATTGGAGCCATTTTTTACATTGTTATACATTGTTACATTGTTATAAGTTCATGATCAATGACATATGCCCAGGAAAGTCTGACGTTTAAAGTCCAATGAAAAAGATATTACAAAAGAATTTCATTTTTATAATCTTTATCTTTTAGTATAGACATGAAAATAACAGCATGTATAATTTTTGCTAATATGTTTTTGTTAAATTTGAATCAGCATTTCTCAAAACATGTTGACAAATTATTTACATGAGCCTTTTAATTGTTCAACTTTAAAAAATAAATTAACATCGAACTTAGAAACTTAAAAAACTAATTCTTCAGTTTCTTTATTCTCAGACAGTCATTATTAACCTGTGTAACTGTCCTCCGATAGAATATAATCTTACAAAAAAATTGATTTTTTATGTATCCAGGTATTTTGCAGTGAGTGAAAAATAGCTTAAATCTTCTGCAAAGGTGTGCTGTGGTTTAGAGGATTGTTAATTAAAGGGTATTTTTTATTGAATGGAGAGTTAATGGTTTCAAAATGATTATAACTGATGTTCGTGTGGAGAGGTACTTGACATTTAATCGTGTTTCTTGCTTGACGAAATTTCTTTCTTTCATCTAACCAAACTTCTGATTGTATTACCATGTGTTGTGCTTCTCTAATATCGCTGCAATTTTTTCTTGAAACTGGGTCTGAAAGTTCTTCTCTTAAATCAATTATGTATATTTCGTTAACTGTTTGCTCTTAATTTTTAATGCAACTTTCTCGTTTTTGTGTTAAGGGAATTTTCAATTAAACAGCATAAAAAGTTCGAACATTCTTTGGTTGAATCGTGCATTGAAATTCTGCGTACTTTCCCCAGCTCCTTGGATTACTTATGTGAGTCTTGGGCAATAAGTTTCTAGTGATTCAGTAGTTCTGAAATTGGTTCTAAGAGCTTTGAAAAGATCATCATAATCGTGAATTGATAAGAAAGGAATAAATTTTTCCACTTTTCCTTTGATTTTTTCTGCGATGGTCTAGTCTAAAAAAACTTCCGAATTTTAGCATTCTGATTTAATCCTTTTTGATAAAGGGTTAAAATCCCATATGATCTTGTCTTCTGTAAGGATGGCTTCGTGGGACTTGTTACTCTTTCGTTCGACAACCATTGTAAAATCCTAGGGATAATTGGTTCTGATTGTATAAACAACGCTTTATCGTTATCTGCTCTAGATTTATCATCGTTTTCCCTTTCGCTTTCTTCTAAAGGAATCAAATCAAAATTTTTGCTATAGAGCATCCGACCTGATAATTTTTGTAGCATGCCAATTATATCTGCGTTAGTAGCTGCAAGGGGGGTATTTCCGCCTCTTAAGATGGATTTTCTCAATTTAATCTGCCAGAACTTCTTCTTATTAATGTGTGTATGTGTTTAGTAGACTACCTAATTTTGAGTTTCCTACTTATGTTAACGGATGTCGGGTGGTGTGTCGCGCTGCGTTATCTAACCTCTATATCGTTCGGCACAATAAAATACTTACGTACGCGTATAGTCCACGGCGAATTCAACAATCTTTCAGTAACTATTTTCTAATTTAAATTCACTCTTTGGAACGAAAAGGCTACAACATTGACCAAATATTGCGAATTAGGCGATACAAGTTTTTTAACGAAAGGTCTAGCCTCGCGTAGTCAACTAGCTATACGGGATTTCCGACCTTTTATTTTCACTCACTTGAGAGTCGCAGTGAAGATTTTTGGTGGCTGCATCGGTGGGATCCAGTGTTTTGGTTTTAGAATCGTATCAATCAATAGTATCCTGGCATGGATCGGCAATTTATGTGACTATATGAATGGAGTCACTTTAGTTTAATTTGTCCTGAAGCAGATTCATAGATCTGGTCAGATAGTTTATTTAAATAAAAAAAAGTTGGAGCTGTGATAGTCAGACAAGGAATAACCTAGGAGTCGAGGCCCATCTGTGTCGCTCCCGCGATCAGAGAGTACAGACTCACGCCCTTGTCATAAAAAGGCAGGAAATTAATATCAGCCACAAGCTATGAAAAGGAATAACTGGACAGACTCGAGCCTGTTTCCAATACTTAGTTTCTCAAGTTTCTTCTTTTAAGAATTTGAGAGGCTTGTTTGACAGATCCAGGCCCGAATTTTCGCCCAGTCTTAAAAACAACCTTTTTTTACTCTTCAGCTCGCCGGCAAACTCAATTAAGGTCCGTTTTTGTTCCCAAATATTCTCTTCTCGCTCCTACCTACAAGGTTTCTCTTTTCTCTCACCCGCTCTCGTCTGCAATTCCATTTTGATTTTTGAATTTTCCTTGTTTCAATTTTCTATATTATTTAGAATCTTATTTTAAGTTAGTTTAGGCTAGAAGATGATTTCGGGAGAGAACTCCTGACCGAACAAACATATATCACGCCACGAGCGCGCCTCGTGATTGGCTCAATCGGTTCCCTCTTCGCTGGGCATGATTCCCCCTCCCGAGAACAAAGCAGTGGGCGCGCGATCCGAACCACCGACCTGCGAGTCGGTGCGCGGATCGGCAGTAGATTTTCAATCGCCACCTAGGACAGTTTAGCCACTCTCAGTGCACCGACATTGTATTCTCGGAACAATAAACACGTGTAAACCCAGTGTCAAGTTTACTTTTCTGGAAGTTCCTGCCTTTAGCTGTAGATCACTCCAGTGCGGAAATTTTAATTGGAGAAAACCTGCATCACAATAATGACGCCCTTAATTGTTAGGTTACCAGGCCGCGACCTAGTTAGTGCTAGATTTGACGAAATAACTTTCTGAACTTTCCGTGCAGTGAGCACATGTCAACTTTTGTAGCCTGTGTCATTATTCAATTTTGAAATAATTCTAACTATCGTTCAATCCTAGAACGTTCAAGTATCTGACTTGAATCCCGAGAATGGTCAATTTCAAGTTAAAGTACCTTCACGTTGCCAGCAGACGGCCTACTTGGGGCCAGGTTTAGTAAAACTGTATCCCCCCCCCTCATTTCCGCGTCTCTCTCTATTTCCAGTGAGGTTCACTAATCTGACTAGACAAAGCCATTCTCCACTTTCTCGTGTGACAATCGTGTCAGAGCTCTGTTTCATACTATATGTATAACGGATTCGCTTGTCCTTCAATTTTCTATTTTTTTTGTTTCACCCTCAGGGCAGAATTTTCCTTTCATATTTCTTTGATAATCTGTGAAACTACGCTTCCCAACTGAGTCAGAACCTAGTTGACTCCATATTTATAAATAGGTTTCATTTTCCCATACTAACTTTCCATTTTTTCTTACCCTAAGAGCAAGCTGATCCCTGTTTCTCAATAATACCGTACTCTCTGGTAAACTACCACCATTTATTTTCCCTTCTCAAAAGAAGTTAAGAAGGTATCAGAGTAATATCTACCTAATCTTAGCCTAGGAAACTATTCTGTTCAGAAGAGTCTTTTTATGAAGCTAGATTATTTTTTATTTTAACTTATTCTTTTTAGCATTACACAACTCAGGAAATTGACATTTGGTTTCGAAGAGGCATGCAAAATATGAAACCATTAAATAACCATTAATTAGCATTAAATCATTTTTTGAGAAAAAGAAATTATTTGTCAGTAGGAGGGAAGATTAGGATTTTAATTAATCAGAAAGTCTAAAATTCGAGAAGGTGCACAATAGAGAAACTAGTTTCAATTATGCTGTGGATGTAGAAATGATCAGGTGGGTTGAATGAGGTACCGGCTTTAAAAATCGAATCAGAACAGGTGACACATCGCGCGACTTTTATAATGATAATTATCATTTATAACAAATCTATTATAATTATAAAATATTCATATTCAATAAATAAGCAAATAAGTTGAAAGACCATATTTAAATATTTTACAAACCTTTATAAAATCTAATGCGCAATTGCAAGATCTAGATTAAAAAAGAAAAACGCAATAGCCTAAACACAACGAATCACTTTTGGATGCACAAACACAAGAAAAACGCCCATCAGTTATGAACACACCAAGCAATCACTGAGCTAATCCAATATATTCTTAAATATCCTACACTTAAAAAGATTAGAAGCTGAACAACATATCTGTATTATTCTTATGCCTTTAACATGCATTCATATGCATAAGGAACTAAAATCATCATCTTGGAAACGGCAATCATCGACATTTAACATGAGAATTTGTAAGCGGACATCTAGTACGAAAAAAAACACAGAATTACTCTATATTTAGAAAGAGCCCTGCAAAGACAAACAGGAAGTTAGTTTCCTTTTGCCTACACCTAAATATTATTACGCCTGCAATAAGTAAGAGGCAACTATGACGTGACAGCCGCCCACCCCCACTCCTCGGCCGTCTGTCTAGACTAGCGCTTTTCCCCTCAACTACGAAGTCATTGACCCACTACTGCTGAAGCGGGCACGTATATGTATGCCTATCTTATGTTTGCCGACATTTCTGGAGATAAATTTCTGAGAAAAAAGAGTTCCTTGACGTCATTTCTAAAAATTAAAGTCTACGAACATATTTTAATACTAAAGGAATGGGCTGATAAATAAAAGAGATCAGTATTACATTTGAACCAACTAAAATGGATTTATTGAGTGAATTAAAAAAACATGCATATAATAACAAATAGAAAACACCGGTGAATGAGTTTCAAAAATTTAAAATTGGCTTAAAATTAAAAGATACATGCACTTGAAATTAAAATATGTGATTATGATTATAATTGTTATGACACATTGTAGTCTGGGACATCATTCTATTTCCTTAAATAAATCACACATTTTCCACTCTTCCAAACGAGAGTTTTCAATCTACCTTAAAATTAAAACCATATGTGTGACGCAGCATGAAAAGAGAGAGAGAGAGACTTGAAGAGTTGTAGATATTAGTAAGAACACATCGCAAAAATATAATACATCCGTCGTATGTCCTGGTATTACTTGAAGTGCGTGAAGTATTCGAGAACTCTCCATCTCTATTTCCAGGACTTCCACGTCGAGGCGGTACTGGTACAGGACTAGAAACCTCAATCTTGATGTGATTGATTTTTTAACAGAAATATGTATGTTTTCGGCGACCTTCCTCGATGTCACCACCGTCACAAGAGTTTTAATTTTAGTTTTCACCTTCGTTTTTAAAGCCAGATTTTTAGCTCCATTGCGTTATTGACAGCAAATGTAAAAAATGTGCTTTTTCACGCCGTGATGAAAACAGTAACGTTTATTTGATTCTAGTTTTTTTAAAAGCAGGGCAGTATAATTTTTCTAGATTGATAATATGTCTACTTGTTACACCTTGTAAAGGTGCAGTTTTATCCAGGCCTCTGGTATATATCTGATCAGGTGATTTTGCGACATCGCGTAGATTTAAATACAGATACTTCATAGAAGTTTCTCCATCAAACCAATGGATATCGTAAAAATAACAGGTGAGCCAGTTATTTTGTTCTTTCGTAGCGCTCCAGAGACCCGAAAAGTGATAAGGTGATTGCCGCTATCCAGTGCCCATAATAGTTAGGATCTGGTGCATTGATGGACCCTTCTTTTACAATAAAGTTATTTTTAAGATCACGAATGCTTTTAATATTCATCACGAAATCACCTTTTTTCAACGTTTACACAGCTGAATTTTCATGGGATAACGGCGACAACATAAAAAGATAAGTTATTTCCTGTCCAAGCCTGCCCTAAGTAAACAAATATGTACATTAGGATGTCATATGTGTGAAATTTTGAGAAATGAAAGTCCGCAGAAAATGATTTAATATCCTCTAAAGTCAAAAATAACTTGTCTAGATGCGTCATTTTTCAGAAGGTTATCATATTCTGCGTATAAGATACAGTTTACATTGTTTGCTAATGGTTCTTCGAAACATACCTACATTCGTAGACTTCCATACTTTACAAGATTCCAGTGAGAGTAACAATTTGAAGAAAGATCAGGGGCTACATCAAAAGAAAAAGAAGAGAGTCCTTCCGAGTATTTATGTCTATCGTTATCAATACCCTCATTAAAAAAGTAAATAACAGTGCCAGAGAAAAGAGCGTGATAAGCATCAACGTAAAAAAAGAAATTTGGGAGAAATCTGGTTTCCAAGGTTTCGAAGGTGTTTGTATACCATCGGCGTAGAAAGATAAGTAATTAATCTTGTAATTCTGATAGTTAAGTAGATTAAGTGATCTATTATCGTTGAAAGGTCTGTTCTCTACAAAACCCAAAATTGTACTTTTAGGTAAATGTCCGAGAATGACATTATCAAGAGTTTCACCATGAACACCTTCGGGTGAAGTGAGCGCTTTGACCTCAAATTTTGTTAAAGGGTATTTTGCTATTCCTTATGCTAGAGCTTTTGGGTGTGCTAGAAAAATTCGGAGGTTTTTTTTTATCAACAAATAAGGGGCGTTACTTCCAAAATGTGTAAACTGCATGTCCTGATAGGATCCATAAGGCAAAAAGCATATTTTGTACGTACGAGTTGAAGATGCAGCTCGACCACGTTGAGAAGAAATTTTTTTGATTAAAAATGTCGCAATGCAGATAACCGATTGGATATATTGTTTTGCCTGAACCAAAATAATCTCTACGAATATCGATGCCTGTATCATTGGTGGTCAAGTCTTCCATTTTTCCTGCAGTATCTGCAGCCAAGGGAGAAGCAATTAAATGGCTCCTTTTTGCAGCTAGACCATAATTGAGCAATGTTTCCAGGTGCGCTCTGTACGCGTATGTGTTGTTTGGAGGAAAAACGAGTTTTTGAATGAAATATACTCCGCCTGATTGAACGTCTAATGAAGAAATAGTTTATTACACTAACACTTCTGAGAACTTCTGCATTTGCAAAAGTTTCAATCGTTGCTCTCAATTTGACGCGTATACTGAGCATTTTATGCGTGGGACCTATGTATTCTTCGCCGTGGTCTGGAATGACAAGCTCGATCAGCGAATATTTTTATAATTTTAATTATTTTATAATAATTATTGTGGTGCGAAACCAAGTATACGAGATACTTTTTCACTGGTTACAACAAAATGATGTCCCTTCATCTTACAATCGTCTTGACACATGTTTTAAACTTTAAAATAGCAATCTTTGCCTCTTTGGAAAATTAATGCTACGTATTCTCGAGCAAACGGCGTTCCAGTCAGCATACCTGCGCTGTATTTATCTCAAATAGCATTGCCATTAAGCTCAGACAACTCCGCGTCCTTTTTGAGAACGTAAGGAAGCGAGTATTTTACAAGCAAATTTTCACCGTAAATTTTTGGTTTATTCAATTTTGTCTTATTATACAGTTGCTTATTAAATGAAAAATATATTATAACATAAAACAAAGTACTAGCTAAATTTATAATTATAAATTGTCTAGCATTTTTGTTTGCGTTAAAAATATTAATAAGTTAGTATTGAGATACAGGACAATCACTGTATATATTATATTGTAAAATATTGCTTTTTTATAAATTTACCACACTATAGATACTATGTATATTCTAAGTTTTCTGTAAACGATTACCCTTACTCTACGAACTTAACAATAAAAATGTGCACCAGAAATCTTAGGAGATGAAAATACCAGTGGTGTTTTTATCAGGAATTAAGTAATTTTCAAACTAGAGTATCCCAATGTTGGACGGAAGCTTTTAATGTGTCCCCTAAGGGTTTACATTTTTCTTGTACCTTCTTCCCTATTCTTTATACACCTCATATACACTTACTTGCTAGTGGAAGGGGACCTACAGTTTCAGATGGGTTCCAAACCACCAAGAGCAACAGCCTTAACTACTTAGAGAACCTTTTTCTCTAGAGGTACCGGCCCCACGACTCTCCAGAGATGAAAAATTTCCTTAAATATCCCTATATTTGAAACAGAGAAAATTAATAATATGTTATGTGCATTAAGGTGGTCCAAAAACATGTTGTTTAGACGACATAAATTTATATACATATATTTTGCGATCGTTAAAGTAATAAATTATTATTTATATTCAACAACATTTAATTTTTTTTAAAAATATTTTGATCACAAAACTTGTTAATTTTACTTTTTGCTATTTATATTAAAACTACTTATTGCTGGAAAAAATTAATTTTGTTATATCTCTTCACTGCTTAAAAAAATTAAATTTGTGTACATAATAAAAATTATTTAACCAATATTAATAAATATTCCAGCAAAGAAATTGTGACAATTTTGAATTAACACGAAATTTCAACAAAAAAAAGTATTTAAAAAATCGAGTTTGTTTAAATAATTGAAATTTAATTAACCAATGTTTATTGCCTAGTTAACACAATAATTTGTCTAAACAACTACGTATTTATATTTCAAAAAACAAGAGCATTAAAATACTTTATAAGCTATTTGTAATCCGACAGGAGATCTGTCATAGACAGAGAACTTCAAAACTCAACTCTTAACAAAATATTCAATAAACTAGAGCAAAAATTTTTTTCTCTAAATTACTATTTTAGCAGTTTTCTCACATATGCTCTCGTAAGATGATCGTTGAATTCTTATTTTCAGTAAATATTGATGTATTTTCAATCGAGCGTAAGCAAGTGGAACTTATCCCTAAGAAATTGCTTCTTTTAGGCAACAGATAGCGCTAGCGTGTTTCCATGGAAAATCTGTTCTAAAACATCAATGTAACGATGAGCATTACTATGGGTAAAATAGCGCCACATATGCTCTTTTAGTGTATAAAAAAATCGCTCGACTACAGCAGCCTTAACATTTGGATCACGTACAGCACGAAATCTTATACCGAGTGTTGAACTCAAAAGCCCTTCTGACTTTATTTATAGATTTATCTTCATTTTTGGGCTAAGCCCAAACGTATTTACTCAGCACGTCAATGACCACCAGTAGATACTGGTATCCACCGTTGAAATCTTTTAAATATTTTAAATCAACTAAACTGCTTGCCCATAAATCATCTATATTCGATATATAGTAATTTATTCTTCTGAAACGTCGATGAAATGTTATCTGTAGATTTTATGATTCTTGAAATTGTAACCAATCAACCACCGTTGATCGTGAGACTCTTCCACGTTTGCGAGTTTTTGAATACCTGCGTGAGAGACTACATTGGATAAGTCAAAATTTATTTCTTCTAACAATTTTATGGTTTCAGAAAGAATGTTTCTCACTGGCTACTACCTATTCTCGACCCTTGAAATTTATCCGAGCCTGTGCTGAGAGGTGTTGCTTACTTCGTACTCCTACCTAGCGTGCCAGTGAGTCCCTTTAACAGGTCGTTAGCACTAATGAAGTCTTCGCCTTCTGTCATTAGTGAATCATAAAGTCTACTTGCTAATTTGGCACTACGCTGGCCACCCCCCCCCCCTTTGAATAGATTATATCTTCTTTCCAGTATTTTCTATATCCGACAATTTCTCTAGACATGCCGATTTTACGAAAGATTTTTTTCTCAATCTCAATGCGTCCTTTATTAGATCACTGGTATTTGCATTTTTATACTTTTGCCATCTATAAAGAGATAACCATGTGCAAAAAATATACATTTTTGTAAAACTTGTTGATACATTTTCCATTTTTCATACTCATCTTTAAAAATTGATAATGATATATTTTACTCATTTCAGCATTAAGCCTGGTCATAGTATTACCAGTAGTTGGGGTTTTATTGTTAAGATTTTAAACTTTGTAGTTAGTACCAGAGAAAGTATTATTTACAGGATTCGTCGTAGCATCGTTCATTTCCGTATTTACAGTATTATTCTCTGAGCCGAAACCTTGTTGTAGACATTTTTCTACCTGATCGCTCGGCAACAAAACCATCCTTCTCGAATGTTCTATGATTGCTTAATGGAAAATGGATATTTACTCTTCTGAATGAGCTGAGCTGAAAATATTTGAGAGAAGACTACCGATAATCGGTATGAGTAAGAAAGGTAAAAATCCACCCTTCTGAATGATAAAGCGTTTTTTATTTTTCCAAGTAATCTTCGATGTTGCCAATCTTCTTCTTCTTCCCTGACAAATACTTAGAGCACACTCGCAGATAAATTTTACGAGTTTTGCATTAGCTGTGCTCAGAATCGCTTTTCGTTGATTACGATCGAAGCGAGAGAGAGCACGCAATGCTGCTGTGGTTTTTCATCAATGTGTTTACGTGCAGTCGGCGCCATTACAGACGTATAACTGGTATCGCATGAACTTGAGCTCCTCCTGTTATATTTTTGACAGGTGTGTACACATGAAAATCCGTCAGTTATGAAATAGGTAAGTCATTACTTTTAATCCCTGTTATAAAATACTAGTTGTTTCGTTTTTATTTTATTTTCAGAAGTATGATAATGATTATCAGTGAATTTTTATGTTGAAAAAATATTACTCACCGTTCATGAATTCATTATCTCATTATTAATATTCTGGATTCATATCTTAACAATGTGGTTTGAAAAAGATATAATCATGAGCGAAACGTCGATAATATATTAATTTTTAAATCAATATGGATTTTGATTCTAGTTGATAATCATAAGTCATTTATTAGTAATTCCTTGATCTACAAAAGCTAGAAAGTCTGTTATAGAAATGTATTCAGCTGTTATTTTTTAATACAGTACTGTTAGTTTTTCTACTGATATTAATTATTAAGTTAATTTTTAACTTCCTTGTTATTTAAAATTAATATTTTACTACTAGGATTTTTTACAAATATTAATGCTTTTATCATTTTTTTGGGGGGTAAACATTTTTTTCACTGTATTCATTTTTACGTAGAAACTGCGTCAACGTTTGCGCCGTGTGTTCATCGAGGTACGGGTAGAAAAAGACCTTGTTCGTCCGAGAGCGAGCAGGACTAAATATAGCCATATTTCAGCGGAGAAGTGAATTACCGTCAAATTCGAAATATTCGCTTATATGTAGCGAAATGGAATTACTATTCCGCTACACACCTGAAAAAAACAATTTTTCCGGTAGAATGGCTTAAATTAGCTGTGAGAGAAGTATTTAAATTTATCATAAGTCTAAATAAACCGAGCCACTTAATCGGTATTAAATTTATAGCCGATAGCTTAACGTAGGATGATGCGGGTCCATCATTTTGTTATGTGCGTTATTGAAATTGATCTGCGATGTGCATAAAAAGAGATCTATTTCAAGTATATAGAATACCGACAATTTATATCTATTTATATCAATTTATATCGTGCTATTGTTTGTAGAAACACTTATAGGCGACGCGGTCAGTTTACTACAGGGGGTAAAAATGAAGTTCGGAGACGCGTAAGACATGCATCATCAATCAAGAGAATGAGAAAGCTTTTTACTCTTTAAATATTTGTTTACGAATTCTTGGAGAAAAATAAATAAATTTTATTGAGCTAAAAACTAAGCAACAA
>JAAAKG020127508.1:0-14826 GCA_010014905.2 Druon quercuslanigerum
TTATTCAAATATTCATAAAGTGTCTGTACAAATAGGCCGACGTTTTGACACACGCTTTATGTCTTTCTCAAGGCTGTGAATATAAAACAGGTTTTTCATAATTTTAAAAACTAATAGCCAAAACTTTGTTAGCATGTAAGTATAGAATAAAATATAAATATTATAAATACCTGTATGAAAGAAATATTACTTTTTTAAACAAAAATGATGAGGTATGAAAAGTCATTGTTATTAAAAAGTAAAACACGTAGTCAACAAAAATTAAAAAATTATTATTTATAACCTCATGCTGAAAAAAGGAGGTTGAAATTCGAAGAAAAACTACATTTTTAACAAAACTTTTTTTATATATAAATTAGTTTAAAAACAAAAAGACGATCTCAAAATAAGAAGTTTTGGAGTTATCTAATAAGTTCTCTTAAATAAACTTTTGTGATTTTGGATCATTTTATAATTGAATTATTTTGTTGGTAATTTTTCTGTTTCGGTTGAATTTAGCTATGTTGTATTTTAATTTAAAAAATGTTTTGAGTGAAAAGTCTTCTTTTACTCCTTTGTCAAAAACTAATTGTTTTGTTTAAAGATTCGGCATTTTAGTTTATATTTATCTCTTTGTTGGAACCATGGACTATTCGATTGAAAATTTGCTCGTTTTTGTTGAAAACTGAAAAGGCCGTAGCCGAGTAAGCATGGGTGAAGTGCCTCCGCTTGTTCTATTGAGATTAAAAACAAGAAAAAAATTTTATACACTCACGAGGTAGATATAGTTACCTCTAGACTTGACCTAATCGATTTTCGCATTGCACATTATTTAATTCTGATTATGAGTATATGTTCATTTGAAGCGGTGCACATGGTTGTCAGAAAAACAGTGCTAATGAGTACTATTAAAGATCTGCAAGCCTTTTCCTATATATTCACAATAGCCGGACTATAACAAGACATTGTAGCACCATTTCATGCGAACTTGAATGATGCATAAATTAAAAAGAATCTGATTAAACTGATTAAATATACAAATGGTTTGCGTCCATTAATAAATGAAGTCAACCCATAAAGGATAGTTTAAAGAATTTGACATTAGATAGCCAGACCATATAATTCAGAACAAACTAATTCCAAAAGTTGGGCTACAGTTACAAATTTCAGTATTTCTGCTCATTCCATTTTGAAAAGCGTTATAATTAGATGTACAATTAGAAAAGTGTCTGATTTCGTAAAAAAACTTATATTTGAAAGTTTCACTTTACTGAGATGACGGATTTATACCTGAATATCATATTAGGGGCTCCCATCATCTCTCGCAAGTAGTTTAGTACTAGGCCGAAATTATGAATGAAAGAGCAGACGAATATTATAAAGGTCCAGGTAAAGTCAAGACTCAGTAGTCACAAATCATAGATTTGTGATTAAGTACAGACCAAATTGTGCAAGTATCGCATGAATTAAAAGATAAACTTATGAATTTTCCAATGGTCAAAGAACAGTTTATATTATTATTTCCGTAAAATATTGCAAAGACATTCATCATCAGACATTCCTAATATCATTTTTTCTTCATTTGGCACAGTCTATCGCAAGGAAAAGCATATTTTCAAATTTCGAATCGCAGTTTGGAATTCGTGCTGGGAATAAGTCAAACAGATCTAAGTTGATCAAGTTCGTTCTCAGAAATGCGTAAAGAAGAAGCTCTGGCATCAGAAGAAAAAACTTGACTTAAGAGAAGAATTAAGAAAGGGAGACTTGGACGTTTTTCGAAAATGATACTCGAAAAGAGAAGGTGACGCAGGTGATCCCCGGAAACGAGGTCAGTCAAAAGGAAAAGGCTTTTCAGAAAAAAAATGCGTGGCGGGAGAATTAGAATGTCCAGAACGATGAAAGTACGGCGTCGGGTCACCATTTAGTAACAAGAAACAAAGAATTACATTTTTCTTGTTTAATCTCTTTAAAAATATTTCTCTGTTTAAGAATATTTTTCTTTTCTGGAAAGAAAAGTACCTAATGGCTTTTCGTTAACTGGAATTAAAGTTTTTTCCTGTAGTCAAGTTTAAACCCCCTCTCAAGGAGGAAATAACTTAAGTACCAAAATGTAAGAGAATACGTACTCTTGTTGGACAAATAAGGCTCGGTACTCATAGGAGCTTACTTTGAATGTTCATGTATTAACCTTGTATCAACTTGGAATTCTTAGTTACTCGCTGTGTATTCTCTGGAATTCTTAAGAAAAGCGCTGACAAATAAATTATGCTGGCTCTCGGATTTATCAAAAAATGCATTCTAAATATTAGAACTGAATGAAAAAATGCAACTATTTTCAGCTTAAAGTTAATTTTATTATGAGCGATCTGTTTGGGTAGCCCACGCGACATATTTTTTTCAATTACACAAACCTATTCCATTTCATCTTGAAAGCACTTCCTTGCACTATATACCTCAAAACTGTAGGAGTAATTGCAAGTAATAAGGCTGGGCGGGCTAATTACAGACTATCCTCCTTTTTCGAAATTATCTTTTCTAAATATGTAATTTTGAGTAAATTAGAATGCGCTTTCAAAGTACTATTTTTTTTAATCAACAATTTCCAATTTTCTTTTCACTAACTCATTTAGTTTTAAATTGACAAAAAGACAAATTAGGGGGGAACCCCTCACCTTATAGCATGTTCTCGTTATCAAGACTCCAAACTGAGCGCAATTAAATTTTCTGGGTTTGCAATGGAGCACACTTGAAGTCCTTCGGAATGAGCCTAAGAGGATGAACAAATATTAATGAGGAATAGAAATATGTAAAACGTATCGTAATTCCTCCCCGATCTCCATTAAGCGCTATTCTTATCAGTATTAGCAATTAAGCATAATTGCGTTTTTGGTGGTGCGATGGAGCGCATTTAAAATCCTTTGGAATAAGCCAAGGAGGAACATAAAGTATTAATTAGGATTTGAGATACATAAATCGTGTCACTAAGCCCCCCTCCCCCCGGAAATTTATATATTTTCCAGTGTTCTTTTAAAATAGGAATTTTTCAATTGCTAGTGCAATAGAGCGTATTTGATATCAAATCGAGTTGTTTTTCCCCGATTTGATATCTAAAAATATAGAAGATCATGTATCACAAGTTATCACATGCCTTAGATGTTTAGAACCTAATAACTTTTATAATTTGAATTTAATTTAACAGTTTCTAGAGGTGCAATGTAGCGGATTTGTAGAAGAATATGTTTTGGAAGTAAATTGTGAGTCCTAGTGCATAATATAGATTTTAACAGCTGCATTCCACTAGCCCCCTCCCTCACGAATTTTTATTTTCTTCAGTTCATTAACAAAATTTTTTGAGGACCTATAGAACGCATTCAAAACAGAAAGAGTTAGTGATAAGAATATCATTATAACAGATGTTTAGAAGTGATGCTTTTGAAAAAGGGGGCTAGCGTGTCACCAGCTATCCACCTGAACACTTGCAATAACTCCTGTATTTTTGTGTCACACAATTTTTACTTTTTCCGAAATTAAGCGCATTTGGTGAGCAATTAAATGGGTTTGTGTGAATGTGCAAAATATACCCTCCGGGTATTTCCATTTAAGACTATTCAACACATAGAACTGTTGTAATATCTTCGGTTCTATGATTTTTCCAGCAAAAAAAGTTCTTACGTAAGTCCTTCCTATTAAGAATAACGGATAAAGATTGTACCATATGGGCATGAGCACTTATGGTACAAATTCCTTATCAATATGGATACTTTTCATATTTCATTCATTTAGCACATACATTCTAGATTTTTCTTAGAAATATTTAGATTACATTCGTACTTATTTCGCAAAAGCTCATAGCGGTTAGAAAAAAGCAATTGGGATAGAATTCCGATGACGTCGGACGAGTTGTAATTTGCGTTAATCTTAAGTATGTACATAAAGTAATAGATAAATACATAGATTATATTCACCAATATAATTAATGACAACCGCTAAGGGTAACACGAGAGTATAAGCAATCCTCATCTTTTCTAATTAGACGAAAGCTGATAAATCCAGAATTCGATTAAAAATGTAACTGATGAATATTTAAGTGGTTTTTCAGGCGTACTGTTATATCTACTTATGGTTGTTATCTTCTGAATTATTTAGGCGTCAAATATGACCTTCTCAATTATCAAGATTTTATTAAAGTCAGTATCAAAAAAAAACTTGGTTATTAAATTCTGTATAACAGACACCATAAATGTGAGCAGGGATTTACAGTTTTGATAAACGATTATACTAAAAAAATATGTTAAAAGAATTAAAAAGACGAATTTCATCCTTCGGGAATAAAATTTTTAATAAAATATTCTAAAAATTAATCAAAGAAAAATGATTGGTTTGCAACAAACGAACAGAAAAAGATAAAAACACACCTGTTTTTGACATCTGCTCGCCTTTATATTACATTAGGTCATTACAGTATATCACATTGTAGTTAGCTATTTTGAATAAAAGTCGCATATTAGATTTTGATATTGCTTAATTTATTCTTTAGATTTTTAGTATATACAATATGTTATTAATAATATTATAGCAATAATATGTGTGAATAATGCATTATATAATATCTGCATCTTCGTAAAAGACCACGTCCACTACCTGCTGTGATTAAATCATAGCCTATTCATCTATTTCTTGACTTTTTTTCCTGTTTCCAAAAAAGAAAGACTAGGACATTGACAAAATATAAAAGCCTTAAGAACGATAATAAATTACCCTTATATTGTTTATTATAGTTTCACACTTTTATAAATTAAATAATTGCTGTAGAGAAAAGTAGTCTACACTACCTGTGTTGATTTTAATCCGTTTTAGTGTTTCATATGTCTCATACTGTGTGCACATGTAATCATAATGAAAAATATTTTTTGTATAAAAAATTTCTTTTTTGAATTACCAACGCAAGATAGGATAAAATGTTATAACAAAAATTGTTTATCTTACAAAAATCAACCAATTTTTTTGGTGACTTTTTTGAGCCGATATTTTTTGTTTCAATCCAGCAAAACAAATTCAAATTTCTGTAAAATTGACAAAGGACATATTAACAAGTTAAATAACAGAATTTTTTGGTTAAATAGGTCTGCAAATTTTATTTTCTTTATTTTTTACTAGACTCAAAGTTTCCATTTTATTTGTAAAAAATGACATTACAAGTAACAAATTTTAATATATATAAAAAACAAGACAAAATAAAAAGTTTAACATCCAAGTTTTAGCCTAAATCAAAATTTGCGGACCAAGGAATAGCAATTATTAAAACATAAGTTAATTATAATAGAGTTTAAGGGATTTTAAACATTGAAGGGATTTTTTAAAATATACTAGGATTTCAAGCGATTTTAAGCTCGATCTCGAGAACTTTAAAAGATAAATGAAATTAAAGAAATTTAAGGGAATTTCCAGCGATTCAGAACTACTTTCGAGATTTCTTCGGATGTCAACGATTTCAAAGAATATGATGGAATTCAAATATATTAAATATAAATAATTTAAATAATTAAATAATTATAAATAATTTTATAAAAGATTCCAAAGGATTTGATCAAATGTAAAAAAATTCAAGGTGTGATAAAGAATTTTGTAGGGTATCCAAATGTTTCAAGAAATTTGATAGAATTTATTAATATTCAGGTTGTTTGAAACACTTGGAGTTTTTAATAGATTTCAAGGGGTTTTACCAACTTCAAGGGATTTATTTATATCTTTAGGGGATGCATTTATTTTATTTTATTTCAAAGTGATTTTAAATTATTTCTGCAAATTTTTTACAATTTCATGATAAGGAAAATACATTATTATAATCCATATACGAGTAATACTATTTAATAAACATGCATCAACTGTCTAAAAATAGAACGAAAATAAAACGGTATACACATGTGACATTTTTAAAAGACCTTCTTTTGCAGGCGGTTATTAACTATAATAGTTTTTTTCTGATATATTTTTACAATATCATACAAAGCAACTTCTTTTTTCTGTTTTAAAAAAAGAAAGTCTGAGACACTTACCTTGAGAATGATAATATATTAACCTTATACTGTAATTACCACTTACTTTTAAAATATGAATCCTAGTGCGCACCACAAACACTAATACATTTTAGTCTTAAATTTTTATAAATCAAATTATTGATGCCCTGAATAATCGTCTGTAAATACTGTTCTAAAGCTATTAACGATTGAATGACTCTTGCCTAAGGGAGCTGCCTGAAGTTCTTCTCGAGTCATATCTTCAATCGCGCCACTCTCCATTATTACTTTAACTCGTCTTGATATATGAGAACCAGAATTAGGTCTTCTATATATTCCACGAAGAATTGTATTATTTCTCGCCAGTATTGCAAAAACGTCACCATTGGATGTTGACAATACCAATGTTTCTTCGTTTGGCATGGGCTCAAGCAATGGACGGGTTGCTCTCAATCTGAGTGGCGTATTGCGAGGTAAAGTGTACTTTCGAATTTCAAATCGCAGGTTCGATTTGTTTTCGGGAATAAGCCGAACAAATCTCACTTCATCAAGTGTATATCCAAGTACGCGTAAAGAAAAATGCCTGGTGCTAAGGGACCCAGACCTAACTTGAAGAGAAGAATCAGCAGACGGAGACCTGGACCTGGCGCGATGAGAAGACTCAGCAGGAAGAAGAGACCTGTCAGGAGAATGATGCCTTTCCGGACAATCAGAAGTCCGGGAATAAGGACCGAGTCGAATAAGGCCACCATTCGGTAAGCAATCAAATTGTGAACTCAACCCTGAAACAAAAAACGTAGGATCTAATTTTCCAAAAACAGATTGACACATTGCCTAAGCTAAATCCAAAATCCTTCTTGAAGAAGAAAAGTACCAAAGCGCCTAAATAATCGGAATAATCTTACCTCGTTCAGCAAATGAAATTTTCAGCTTATTGTTTTTGTTAAAAACCCAAAGATTTGGTTAAAATGTACTTTTTTAAATAATAAAATAATTTGTTTGCAATTTCTTTTCCTTGACGTAAAAATCTTTTTTCTCATATATAATTCAAATCTTTTCTTAATAATTCTTATTTTATGTTTGGATTCAACTGTGTTTTATTTTTAATTAAAATATGTTCTAATTGAAAGATGCATTGCATTGTATGGAAAAATGGTGGTAGAATTAGATTAATTGAGACAAAACATGCTAAAAAATGTATTATCTACGAAATCAGAAAAGGGTGCTAACTATTGGTGGAAGGGGGGCAAGAATACGTGCTCTTGCCCTATTCATCGTTTTGTTCTAATAATTTTCTTTGTTTATTAATTTGACAATTTGGTTAAACATTCGTTCGTTCTTATTTTGTGAAAATCAATTTCTCAACTAAAAGTTCAACTATTTGATAAAAATTTGCAATTAAAAATATTTCGTCTTGATTTTCTCTTCAAGACGGCTATGTCTCGCTGGCGGCCAGGAGCGAGACTTAGTAGTCGAAAACGTAAGTCTTAAGTTTATGAATAACGTTTACGGTCTCATGACGAGAAGTTAAAGTCTTGCGAAGTAAAAAAAAATTGTTTATAAACAAAGTTATATTATCAATTTAGGGCTTTAATATTTTCCAGGGTCAAAATTACAAAAATGTCCGTTTTTAAATTTCTTGTCCATTATACTCCGACCTCTACTAAATGTACCTTTCCGGTATGGCCTGCGATTTCCAGAGTTCAGGTAGCTAGGCTGGAGTCAAGGAGTTGATAACTGCTAAGGATTACAATTATACAACTGATAGAAATTTTAATTTTGTAATAAGTAATTCGCTTATTCAAAATTCTGAACCTGTCAGTCTCAATAACTAGATGCATATAAAATTTTCCGCAAAAAGATTAAAACTGTGATTTTCTACAAGTATCTATTGAACTGTTGACGATAGGAAAAGATGCATTGCATTTTGTAGATTTTCCACCCTAAGAACATAATTAATAAAGTAAAACAAATTTTTGATGCATACAAAATAAATTCCATTGAGAGAAATAATATAATGGTTTTCTAAAATTTAAAGCGGATTAGCAATGACCTTTGGAGGTATTCAGAGCCTTTTGTTGTCGGTGTCCTTGAGTTCGGCTTGTGGGCGAAAAATTTTCACTTAAGACCAAAAATAAAGTATATTTCCATAACAGGCGTGCGTACATTCCTACATTGAAAAAGAATTTAGATTCCAGAAAAGGCATATGGTTCAGAGCAATAGGAATTTTTGAAAAGTTTAAAAATTTAATATTATTCCTTGATTCATGATAAAGTAATAAAATAAAGCCCTTCTTCAATTCTCATGGAATTATATACATATTAGGGGCCAACATTTTTCTTTAATTTTCTTAATCATAAATTAAACCTTTAATCTTATCCTCAAAAATATATGTTATTGCCATTGACATGAGTACATAACAGAAAAAACTGGCGGTCTAGCCTTCAAAAATTAATCACAAAAAAAATTGTTACAAAATTACAATGACTTTTGTTACCCTTCTTGTAGAAGAAATTGATTGCCAGTTTTTCCTCAATACTCTATTTATCATACACTTAAGGCATCAAAATAAGTTAAGCCAATTTTGGCATATAATATAATTTGGCAACAGATTCGCATTCAACCCCTAGACATGATAGTGAATTTCGACGTAACATCTCTCTTTAAAACAGTACCAATCTCTGATACAATTGATATTATTAAATCTTTTGCAAACTTTTTCTGCAAGCTCATACCTTTGATAGAGCACAGTCTCAATAATACTGACTTCTCTTTGAACAACCGATTCTATGATTAAACCTCAGAAGCAGCAATGGGATCTCCAACCTCACCAGTAATAGCCAACATCTTTATGGAACATCATGAAACCAAAATCTTCAATCAATCCAAGCCTAAACCGGAATTTTTGTTTCGTTACGTGGACGACACTTTTGTTATTTAACGACATGGGCCGAATGAACTAAATAAGTTTTTTTATTTCATTAATCAATTACATCCTAATATATAATTCACCATGAAAATTGAACAAGACGGAAAATTGCCTTTCTTGGACGTACTAGTTTACAAAAAATCAGATAATACATTTGGACGTGAAGTTTAAAAAAAAACCACATATACACACAGATACCTACATGCCTCCTCTCATCATCACAGGTCTCAAAAGCAATCGGTCATCAACTCCCTTGTATACAGAGCTGTCTCCATAACAGATAAATGTAAGTTACAGAAGATATTAAAAAACGTTAAACAAATCCTAAAACAGAACGATTACACAATCAAACAAATTGATAAAGCAATAAGAAAATACACCCAAGAAAACAATTTAAAACAACCTAATAAAGAAAGAGAGAGAGAGTAAAACGACCACCTTCTTACCCTACATCCAAGGTGTCACAGAACAAATAGGAAGAATTCTCAACAAAAACAACATCCAAACCGTATTTTAACCACCTGAGAAAATAGGCTCACTTCTAAACAATCCTAGAGACAAAAAGGCACCTTTTGGTGATTTAGGAGTGTATAAAATCTCTTGTTCTTGTGGAAGAGTCTTTATTGGAGAAACCGGGAGAGCGGTGAGCCAACGTATAAAGGAACATGAGAGTAAAGTCAGACTCAAACATTTCACGGAATTAGCACAAACTGAACATCATATCGAAACAGTATATCAAATTTTATTTGATAAAACAACCTTCATCGCAAAAACACCCAATATTTTTTCAAGAAAACATAAAGAAGCAATCGAAATCTCAAAGCACCCTAATAACATCAATAGGGACGACCGTTATAATACCAATCCGATTTGGCTTTCCGTGCTCCCGAATTTTTTAAATAAGACTTGATTGGCCAATTAGGTGCGTCCTGTCTCCATGGTGGGTTGCTCTGGCCAATCACAGGCATCGTAGAGAGTATACATAAAAACAACCTAACCTGATACCTCCGTTTCATGTCAGCCCTGAAGAAGTAAACTGCAATGCTCACGAAACGTCGGAAAAATTCGTAGTTTTGTACACGATGGAAACCCGAAATATCCCTTTTATCAGTTTAATATATGCTAAAAAATTAATCGGTATTTTGAAAATTTAACTATTTGTACAAAAATTCATTTATTTGTTTAAAGATCCATATTACTTTTATAATACTTTCTTTTCGGGAAAACCTAAACAGATAATTTATGATGTAAAATGTTGCCGATTGTACTGATCAAATAATTCATCTAGTACGAGAAAAAATTTAGGGTCCGTAGTCTAAACATGTTAACAGACATTTTTTTCGAATTTTTTTATATTTTTACTTTCTGAAACATTTTTTATATACACTTATTATCCCGTCACTAAAGTTGGCAAAATTCCTTTTGGTTTTTTTAAAATAGATTTTCGAAAATCGCGTTTTGGTATCTAAAACATAGGTTCTTGGCCTAAACCCGTTAAGTACTTATGACATCTTATGAGAAGTCCATATTTTTTCTGACGTCGGTTCAGTTTACTCGTAAAATAGGCCAGTGAGAAGCATGTCATTGTGTGTGCAGTTAAGTGTATGTGTGTCTCGAAAGTTATTTGTAGCTACTTTCACGTCATCTGCAATGTTGTCGACTACAGATTGCTCTAAAGATATAGGTGAGCGACGCGTCGCAATGACGAACACTAAGCAAATTTTTGGAATTAACTATTTAAAATTTTTCAAGCACATGTATGCTCGGCATGCGATTCCAAGCATTTTGACACATAAAACTTGCAATCAGCTTTAAAAACAACGCAGAAAAATTCAGGTCGGGAAAAACAATCAAAAAATTGGCGGTACAACACTGTAGATAACAGTTTTAGACCTCTGCACAGTGATCGGAAAATCGAAAAAGCTTGCCAAAATTTTAAAAGAAAATCTTATTATTGAAATTTAGACTTTTGTAGTCGATAGAGTCGAATCTCCTACCTCATATTTACGTCACATTTCAGTGCCAACTTGACGCAATCTCGCGCCTCATTAAAAGTTAAAACAGCAGATAAAGTACGCGTACGTAAATAAGTTCTTTAAATCATTTTGATTTGGCAAGTTTCAACGCAACAAAATGGATTCATTGAAGATATGTATAATATAATCAAAAACTCCAAACATTCCATCTCATTAACATATTTAAAGAGATTCAATGACTTTCCCCAAAATTCTTCCATGATATTGGATCCGCTATTTTAAATTTCGGAAATCTGAATTGATTATCGTAATCAGTCATCTGAAAAACGTAAGCATACTGATTCTCAAAAATTATGAATAGCTTTTCCTAAAATTTTTCTACAATATTGGATCCACCATTTTGAATTTTGAAAATATGCATTGATTATAGTAATTATCAACCTCGAAAAAGTAAGTATACCAAGTTTTAAAAAGATTCAATGACTTTTCCAAAAATTTGTCCTCTATATTGGATCCGCTATATTTAATCTATAAAATCTGAATCCAGTATCATAATCAGTGACCTCGAAAACATAAGTATACCAAAAATTACTGAAGTTCGCTTACAACTTCATATTTTGGCCAGCCTTTTGGATTTTCCGACCACTATCCGCTGAACCCCTTACAGATAAGAAATGAAAAGCTTTTACTTGTTATATTACGTCCAATTTGTTTTCAAATGTTATAAAACTATTGTGTATTATTTTTCTCTAGTAAAGAAACAAAATCATTGTACAGTTAAAAAAAATATTTAAAATTTGCAAAAATAATAACGGTATTCCTTTGCTTTGTAAAATCTCTGAGATCGCAATTAACAGGATTATATGGCGGTCATTTCATATATTTCTAGATACGGATTGTAATCGAAAACACACAGTGCAATAAACAAATTTCAAGGTCAGAAATTAACTAATCAACCTGGTCAACTACATGACATTAATTCTATATATTACATTGAGATCCTGGAATTATACTAATTAGAAATAACAAATTAACCTGATTTACAAAATAACAGAAATTCTCTAAGCCTAAATAGAGTTTGAAATAAAGCATTTACGATAGAATGCCGATTACGTGGGACGAATTTTAATTAACGATCAGCTTGAAGATCTACTTATAATTATAAAAATACACGTTTTTTATTTACCAATATAATTAAGGAAAACCGCCAAGCATAAGAGAAGACTAGAAACAATAATCATCTTTCCTAATTAGGGGAAACACTAACTATTTACGAATTTGACTTAAAATGTAACCGATGAATATTCTTGTGCTTAATTTGATTTTATAATATTGATATCGTATTGCGCTTATCTCATGTACAGTAGGGCTCAAAAGTATTTTGTAGACAATCAATACCTTTGTTTTTATAAAAATCTAGCACAAAGTTAAAAGATATTTACAAAGAAAAAAAAGAAACATAACAGCTTGAAAACTAAAAATAATTATTATTTGCGAAGCATATTTCATAGTCAAACAAAAATTATATACTTAACTTCGCAGCCCTATCTTTTTAGGCACGCTGAAATAAGGATTACCAACATAAACCAATCTAGAAAATACTTTTTAGCTCGAATGTATTATAGGGATGAATATTGTCTTTCTCAGATGCTTACATTTCATTAGAGTCAGTTTCAAGGTTTTGAAGGAATAAAATGTGCTTACTAAATTCGATCAATCTGATATCACTATTTATATAATGTTTTAAGTGCGGTTTAGTGAAATTCTTTGTGTAATTTAAAAATTTGTATTGCAACTTTTAGGTATAACCGACCATTTGAAGCTTTGAAAAACGTATATAAATTTTACGAAATATATTCAAAGAATTGAAAAGATGAAATTTTTCTTTTAGATACAACAGTATTGCTATCTAACGTAAAGTCTTCAATCGATTTTAATAAAAATTAATATTTATTTCTTAAGCGCATAATCCTCATATTTAGAATGTCAAAAATACTGCACTTATTCATAATTAATTATATTAGAAAACTTAAATATGAATTGATATTGGATATATATGTATGAATATTTATGTACGGATCTATATATGTTTATCACATGAATTAAATAAAGTAAATACAAGTTATAAGAGTTTTATGTTATATTGGCTACTTTATATAAACCGTTTCTAGATACATTAAATTATGACAATTTTTTTATATTTATCTAAATGACAATATTGGTCTTGAAGCCTGTTTCTTAGGCTGATTTCGAAACTGTTAGTGATTCTCACAAAATTGCGGTACCTTTACAATAAAACTGTGCGGATTTTAGAATTAATGTATATGAATCTTAGTCCTAGCAAGTATTACAGTTATAAAAGTTTCACAACGTTAAATAATATCAATAATGTCGAGATATGCGGTAGTGACTCACTAACAAGTAAAAAAGAAGCCGGATAATCGTTTTCCAAAAGAAGGACATGTATTTGATATTTTAGCCATTTTTTCGCAAACTTGTATCAAGACTTTTGAAAGCTATAAAAAATTTTTTGAAAATGGATTTTTTACGCAAGCATTTTCCATTTTTTAATGTTTGGCTGCGCTGAACAGAAACCCTTTACTTTTTTATCCGAAGTCGAACAGAAACCCTTTAATAATTTATATCCGGATTCGAATAACAATTATCATTCATCGGATAATTTGAGTCGTCAATTTTTTGCAGAGTTTTTATCCAATTTCAGATAAAATAATATCCCTGCAATTTACTGTGGACATCGAGGAAGTGAAGGGAAATGAGATAGGGGAATTAAGAAAATGATGAAGGGACACGAAGGGAAAATAGAGGTGGGAAAGTTGGAAAATTGAGGGGTTGGGAAGTAGGGGAAGTGAGGGGAGGTAAACTAGGAAAGTTAGGGGAGGCGAAATAAGAAGAAGTAGAGGAAATGGTAGCAAGCACAAATTAGGCGTAAATAAGTGAGAGCAACTGATGGGACGGACGTACAAGAAAACAGGGAAGAGGAACTAGTGGTTGAATAGTGGCGAGCAGAACTTGGATCATTTGGTATAAATTTTAATCTTTGCTGAAGATTCATCAATTTGGTTTATTATAAAAAAAATATTACAATAACCGACAGGGGAAGGGGGAAGGGTGAAAATATCATAAAATACCTTAAGTCATATATGGATTACCAAGAATGACCACACATGACCACACATTAAAAAAATTAATAGAATTCAATAAATTCAAGGAGTTCCTAGAAACTTTCCACAAAGTTGACCATCTTCCAATAAAAAATAATAAGCTCCAAGTCGAGCAAGAAAAACTAAGGTCATTTATTAAAGATCAAGACCGGAGAATTAAGCTTACTATTTTCGGTGTTCTTGAGAAAGAAGACGAGAAACTGGTGTAGTTTTATTATTATTACTATACCATTATTAAGCCGTTTCCCTTTCGGGGTAAGCGTACTCACTCGGTGGGGAAGGGAGTACTGTGAGGAAGGGATTATAAAATTTTTAGATTGATCTAGAATTCTCGTGTTATTTATGTAAATAACACGTTACCGTAACAAATTACCGTTTTTTAAGTTCTTGATTATATTCCTAACCTCAGTGACACAGACTTTCTCAATTGAGTTTTCTAACGCATTGTGTTGTACATTGCAGTTGTGGTGGCCTATAGCTTCATTACCGGATTTTCCCCTAAAATGGTCTTTGAAAGCGTTACTAACCTCGCCTGCCTCATATTGCATTTCCCCTTTGCCATTTCTCACGTTGACAGATTCTGTACTTTTAATTCCATTCATTGCTTCATAAAGTAGTTTCTTGCATCCTTCAAAGTCGTTTTGTATTTTATTCTCTTCTTCTGCTATAATTTTATATTTGCTTTCTCTAATTAGTCGCTTGAGTATCCTCTTTTTGAGTCTGTAATCATCTATTCGTCTGT